>JAUMHE010033729.1:0-25967 GCA_032359235.1 Enteromius mattozi | reverse complement strand
ATGGCTGCAATATAACAAAGAGTGAAAAATTTAAGGGGGTCTGAATACTTTCCGTACCCACTGTATATATATATATAGAGAGAGAGAGAGAGAGAGAGAGAGAGAGAGATTTGGGCTGTTGTAATCTAAAATGACACAAAAATTAGTGATGTCAAATGTTAAATTGTGATTAATCACACCCAAATAAAAGTAATATATGTTTGTGTGTGTGTGTATGTGTGTGTGAACTGTGTATATTTATTATGTATTATAACATATTGAAAGTCAACATAACATATTTTCTTAAATATATACATGCATGTGTATGTATTTATATATAAATAATAAACATACATAGTACAAACACATATTTTGTTGACAAAAACTTTTATTTTGAATGTGATTAATCGTTTGGCAGCACTAATATATATCTTAATATCTATTATTTATTACAATAATTTATTATTCACCCCATTTATTTTGTTGTTTAACTTCTTTTGGTACCAGTATGCCGCTTTTCGTCCTTGCATAAGTGTACGGTACAAACAGTTCAGCACATGTTGCTGTAAAACTTATTCTTTTGCCTGCTTTGACCACTGGAGCATCTGTCCAAGGGTAAATGTCAATGGCAAATCCTTTATAATCTGAAAACTGTCTGGAAATAATCTGGCAGATTTAGTGACACTTCCTATAGATGGTTTGTTCTTGTTTAATCTCCGCCAAAGCTCATTTCAAGCAATGTAAAATAGAGCCCTGCAATGTGGAAGTAGTATTTTTCCATTTGGTTAAACCCAGATTTTATATTACATTTAAAAGTAGGTATTTAACATATATGTGATTAGAGTATTAACTTGCCAGACAAGAAGCAGATATAATATAATATTAGCATTATTTGGATTCGGTTCCTAATGCATTACAGTAAGTTTGAGCGGGACATATTTTTTATTTATTGAATTTATTTTAAAATTGGCTGGTGTGTTAAGCTAATATAATGTTAGTTTCTGGTCAGTTAAAGGTGGTTTTGATTCATATAATTTTGAGAATTTAATTAGACGAACACTTTTAAGATTCAGTCATTAATAGTTTGCCCAATTTTTGGTTTCAACAGACACATAGTTGGCTCTAAAACAAAATATAACTGGATCATTCTGCCTCACGTTAACCAAATTTCAGAAACTTCCTTGGCTCAATTTTTTTTTTTTTTTCATATTCTGACATAAATAGTAACGAAAACCAACATTTTAAAATTCCATTGAGGAATATTTACTATTTTGTATTAGTTAACAATAATCCAGTAATTGTAGTATTTTCTTTTGTGTGCTTTAACTCAAAGTATTAAAGTTATGTCAATATTCTTTTAGATACTGGTTCTTAACAAATTTATCATTTGGTCTCTTCTTTTTTAAGGCCATATGGTTTAACAGAGATGTGGGGATTTCAGTCTGGCCCCATAAGTACATTAAATTTGATAATACTTTATTTCGATAGTCCACTTTAGAAATTCTACTAACAGTAAGTAACTTTGCAACCACATGTCAACTAACAGTCAATAGAGTATTAGTCGACGGTCTGCTTAATATCTCCTAACACTTTACTTTGATGAGTCCACAACATACAACATACTGACTAATTTTGCAAGTATATGTCAACTTATTCTACTAACCCTAAACCTACCCCTAACAGTCTAATCTGAGAATTAGTTGACATGTAGTTACAAAGTTACTTATAGTTAGTAGAATGTCTTAATGGACTATCGAAATAAAATGTAACCTTTAATTGTTTACAATTTCAGTCCTCAAAAACCAAATGTGGGTCATTTTACTTACAATCATGTCTTTAAAAAGAAAGTCTGATGAACAAATAGTGTTTAAACTAAAAATCTACACTCTCAGAAATAAAGGTACAAAGCTGTCACTGGGGCGGTACCTTTTCAAAAGGTACATGTTTGTATCTAAACTGTCCATTTTGGTACCTTAAAGGTACCTTTATTTCTGAGAGTTCTATCAGAACAATTGCAAAGAACAGATGTTTGAGTGCCATAAATAGTCTCTTCCCAAAGTTTGCGTGCCTGTAACTTAAGAAGTATTAAAGATACCGTATCTCAATATCCTATGAGATTTGACTTCTTAAATTAGATTCTTGGATTCTGGTGAAAAGCCATTTCATATTTTGACTTTATTCTTTATCAAAATGAAACTTTTTTGCCTCTGAGGACCTCTGGTTGATTTGACATGGAATGGCCCAGTTCTTTTTATGTGTTTGTTTGTTTTTTTATCTAATATGATTGCTGATAACAGTAACCTTTAGTCATGAACCAATACTGTGTGAGATCATGGTTAATCTTCTTTTTATTATATCTGCAGTCATTTCAGAAGCAATTTGTTAGTGACCTATTTATACACAAAAATAAGGACCTGAAATCGAACTGAGTGTTTTTTTTCTTTGTCCGTGGTGTCAAACAACACCTAATCCCACTGGACAACTCTGAAATGCTGAGAGCCTCGTTCTCTCTTTCCAATCCATACCGAGCTGGATGGTTTATCAACCCTCTGTGTGATTGATTTCTGCTTAATTTCAACTCAGCAGCAAAGGACTGGAATCTAGTAACCAACCAGCTCTCTACCACAGTAAACATGAAGAATGCTAATCCACGGCTTTAGTTTTTGGTGTACAAAGAATAATAGCATGTGGGGAAAAGAGCCAGGCAAATACGGTCAATATAATTAGTAGCGTTATTGAATGTTTCACACGACCAAAAAAGGCTCTTTATGGTATGTCAGGGCCAATGGGGTAATTAATGCTGGATTCAGCAGTTATGGCGGCTTGTTTTTGTGTAAACGTTTCACCCAGCAGATCTTTTATTGATGAAATGGCGGTCTTGCTAGAGGTCTCCTGGATGTCTTCCAGCCCCTTTCATTTACATACATACGACACATCCAATTACCAAACAGGGAACTCATCCATAAACGAGAAGTAATAGCCCGACTAGACAGCCAGCCATTTCCAGCGTCAGTCAGGGGCCGTGCGCATGAAGCGTTCTCAAGATATCCTGAGTGCGCTTTTTAGATTAGTGTTTCTGATTACGGACATCATAATACTTATTTTGAGGAAATGATGGCAGGCGATTACATTCGTACATTTGGCTGATGCAGTTATCCGAAGATACTAACTGCTTGCATGGCATGCGTCTTATCAATTATATTTCTTGGGAATTGAACCCATGACCTTGGTGTTGGTAGCGTATCAGTTTAGCTATAGGACTCTTAAATATGCTATTGTTTCTATACACTCTTAAATATAAAGTTGCTTCACGATGCCATAGAAGAACAAAAGAACCTTTAACATCTAAAGAACCTTTATGTTTCACAAAAAAATAAAGTTCTTTGTGGCGAAAGAAGGTTCTTCAGTTTATAAAAAGGTAAGAAAGAGATTGTTTTTTTAGAGCTTTTGACTGAATGCTTCTTTGCAGGACCGGAAATGGTTCTTCTATGGAATCACTGTGAAGAACCTTTTAAGAGTGTACACAAACTAGATTAAAAAGGTGTTTCATAAAGTATAATAATGTGAATTTCAATTTTATAGATTTCTGTCATTTAAGCATTTTTTATTTATTAAGTATATTTTAGTATTATTTACATTCTATAACAGTATTTTGTAATATTTTGAAATATTTTTCAAAAATGTTTTATTTTTGTTTAAGTTTTAGTAATTTTGTTGTCATTGATTCATTGACAAACACACACACACACACACACATATATATAGGCCTATGTAATTTATTTTATTTGAATTTATTTCAAAAAAGTCTTTATTTTAGTTAAAAACAAGAAGATATAATATGATAAATAATTAATTTTAACGGTAAAATATATATTTAGTGATAATGTTAATTATTTATAAAATAATGTTTTTATAAAATAAAATTGTGTAATTGTTAATTAAATATGTTCATGAATAATTGTATTTAATAATAATAATAATAATTATAATTATATAATGCAAATAATTATATTATGATATTACCATTTTATATTTATAGCATTTATTACTATTGTTAGTTAGTCATTAATACTAACTATTGATATTTATTATTTATTATCATTATATCTATAAATAAATTTATTGTCCAGTTTTCTAACTTGTAGGATCCATAAAATGTTTCTGTACATGTGTCTCTGTAAAACAGAGTTTTTAGAAGAAGCACTTAAATCTAATTTATAGTCTTTAATTGCCTTTATTGGTTAATGGTTTCAAAGGTCATGCAGACTCTTCTGTTTCAAAGGCATTAAATAATCACTTTGTCCGTTTTATGTCATGCAGGTTCTACTGGGACCTGATCATGCTCCTGTTGATGGTGGGAAACCTGATCATCATTCCCGTAGGCATCACCTTCTTTAAAGATGAGCACACTCCCGCCTGGATAGTCTTTAACGTGGTCTCTGACACATTCTTCCTGGTTGACCTGGTGCTGAACTTCCGCACGGGCATCGTCAAAGAAGACAGCACAGAGATCATCCTGGACCCTCAGCAGATCAAGGTGAAATATCTTCGGAGCTGGTTCGCCGTGGATTTCATCTCCTCCATCCCTGTGGATTACATCTTCCTCATTGTGGAGACACGCATCGACTCAGACTTCTACAAGACGGCACGAGCGCTGAGGATTGTGCGTTTTACTAAAATACTCAGTCTGCTTCGGCTGCTGAGATTGTCCAGACTCATTAGATACATCCACCAATGGGAAGAGGTAAGATGCACCTCTATAAACTCTTAGATTGTAATATATCTATCACTAATAGATAAAACGCTTTTTTTGTTGGCTTGTAGATGCTGAAAAGAAAATTAACTGTGATATGAAGCTTGTTTGATATTCCCGTACCAATAATGGAACTGCTCATAGTTTCTTTTGGTGGTCCAGCAGCAATATTTCTGTCAAACAAATATACTCATTTTTCATAACCACAATTCTAACAGTAATATAAACCATTCAATGAATATTTCTGACTTAACATGAAAATTCATGCCATTTTCTCATCCTTGTGTTCTTTCAGAAATTGCTGAGGAATGGGGATTTGGACTGTTTTAGTCTAAATTGATAAAAAAATTAGTGCTAAAAATGAATTAAAAAACATTATTTGCTATTAACCGCATCCAAAATAAAAGTTTTAGTTTAAATTATGTATGTGTGCATACTGTGTATATTTTGTATGTATATTTAAATACACAAACATGCATGTATATATTCTGAAAATATTAACATGTATTTACATGCATATATTTATATTCATATAGTTTATATTATTTATAAATAGATTTAATATATAACGTAACATTTTTTAAATGATATACATGTATGTTTGTGTATGTATACATATTAAATTAAAAATAATGAAATGAAAAATAATTTTCAAAATTGAGCAATAAATCTGCTTAATATTATGGTTTCTGAAGGATCATGTGACACTGAAGACTGGAGTAATAATGCTTAGCTATCACTGGAATAAATTACATTTTAACAATATTTCACAATATTGCAGTTTTTACCGGTGAACATAAAAGACAATGTGACACCTTTAGGTTCGAAACAATAAAATAAATGCACACACTGGGAAAAATTTCATTTTGGATGGACTGTTCTTTTAATTACCTCGTAGGCAAATGACTGGTGACAGATAAAAGCGAGGATGTTCTAGGACCAACAATGGAGCTGATCCAAGAACACATCCTACTTGTTAAAATCACGGTCAGCAATTATAGACAGAAGGTCACATTAACTTCACAGTCGTATCTGAAACTAGGGGACTGCTTTGCCATCAAATTGGATTTAATTTTAGCTCTGCCAAAGAATAGCAGCTTCTAAATCAAGCAGCAATTAGCCACGATTACAGGCAGTCGTGTGTTACTCAACCTAACCATTGTTTGTCCATGGCAAAGTTAAAAGCGTGCACCATGACCCTTTAATTGCTTCGATCCCTCAACCTTGCGAGTTAACGGAAATCTATTGGATTCCGCACTTTAATTACCGCTATTTGGGAACGCCGCCTTTTTGTCCACTGGGGGGTGGTGCATTGGTAACATCAGCCTCTCGTTTGGCCTCCCACTGATCTCCTAGGAACTATTAGTGACATTAGCAGAAGAGATACAGTGCCTTATGTAATACTCCACAATCCAAGCGTTTTGCTACTAAAAACCAGCTTTAGGACAATGTGGCCTAGAACTGAGTGAGGATTAAATCTTAAATGTGACCCAATGCGGCATTTTCTAGTTCACATCTCTGACCTCTTTTCCTTTCAGATTTTTCACATGACCTATGACCTGGCTAGTGCCATGGTGCGCATTGTGAATCTCATCGGGATGATGTTGTTGCTGTGCCACTGGGACGGATGCTTGCAGTTCCTGGTGCCCATGCTGCAGGATTTCCCTTCAGACTGCTGGGTGGCCAAAAACAAAATGGTGGTAAGTTTGAGGGGCCGATCTGTGTCTGTTTTCTTTTTATTTTCCATTGGCACAGCTCCCAGTGATTTATTAATCCCAACATCCACATCTTATTCTGGAAAAAAAAAGAAACTCTGAAAATATAAATGCAGCAAGATAGCTGTTTATACTGCTGCAGAACACAATAAATATCCAAGATGAAAGATTTTGAATTATAGTAGGTTGCTTGCACCTCAGAGTTACAAAAAGTTATGAGATTAAGTTTACAGTAAGAATTAAAGTCACATTGTGAGTCACAATTGCAAGACAAAAAGTTGAATTGTGATATGAAGTAAAAGATATAAAGCAAATTAAAAGAAATAGCTCAACTGCAAGATACAAATAAAATTATGACACCATGAAGTGGCAAGTGTGTGGTGTTAGATTTTGTGATATAAACCATGTTGTGAAATATAAAATTGCAATTAGGAGAGTAGAAGGAAATAGTTGCAGTTTTGAGACGTTAAATCAAATTGCCAGATATAAAGTCACATTGCAAGATAAAAAGCCAGATTATGACATATAAAAACAGACTTGGTGATGTAAAACCACATTGTGACATAAAAAGTTGCAATTACAAGATGCAAAAGTTACAATTACAAGTAACAAAGTTACAATCACAAGTCACATTGTAAAGTATAGAATCACAATTGATATAAAGTCAGAATTAAGAATGTAATTCTGATATAAAAAAAATCTAATTCCGAGGTATAAAGTCACAATTGTAACTAACAAAGTCACAAAACACAACTGGGATATATAAAGTCAAACTGGCAAGATAAAAAGATAAAAAGAGATTATAGGGTCACATTGTGAAATATAAAGTCACAGTAATGATTAAAAAAAGCTGCATTTAAAGAAACAAAAGTTATAGTTATGAGAAACATGAGTTATGACTGCAAGATAAAAAGTCTTATTATGAAATATAAAGTCCCAACTGGGCAATACAAAGTTGTAAATTAAAAGAAAAGTTGCAGTTTTGTGCATGGTCACAGTATAAAGATACATTGTGAAATATAAATATAAAGTTGAAATGACAAGAAACAAAGTTGAAATTATGAGAAACAAAGAATCACATTGTAATTATAAAAAAATAGTCAAACTGTGAGCCACACTGTAAGATATAAAGTCAGAATTATGACAAACAAGGGATAAGACTTTATTTCGATAGTCCACTTTAGAAATTCTACTAACAGTAAGTAACTTTGCAACTACATGTCGACTAGCAGTCATTAGAGTATTAGTAGACTGTCTGCTTAATATCTCCTAACACTTTACTTTGATGAGTCCACAACATATACTGACTACCAGAAACTTTGCAAGTATATGTCAGCTTCTTCTACTAACCCTAAACCTACTATAACAGTCTACTCTGAGTTAGTACACATGTAGTTGCAAATTAATGAGAATTAGTTGACAAGTAGTTAACATGTAGTTACAAAGTTATTAAAGTCAGTAGAATGTCTAAAGTAGACTATCAGAATAAAGTGTAACCAAACAAGGTTATAAAAAATAAATTCTATAATAAAGTCATAATTACTTTTATGTTTTTTACTCTAAAAGGCTAAAACTGGCAACCATATTTAACTGATATTGATAAAAGTAATACTTCTGACTGAAATTAGGCCAGCTGCATCATATCCTGGACCTGCATGATAAGTATTTTGGCCCAAAAGTGCCAGGCCGAGTGACTCATTTTGTTAAAAGACGAAGACTGTCCGTTACTGTGCTTCATTAGCATTTGTAAAACAGTACCTTCTGCTTTCCTCCATCTTCTCATATCAAGAAAGTGCATGCAGCGTTCGTAATGACCCTCCTGCTAAAGGACGTGATATTTCCCTTTCTCTCTCTCTCTGGCTCCCTCTGAGTCCTGTCAGGAATATATAGAAACACTGTCACTTTTTTTCCAGTCTAACACTCTTTCTCTCACATTCTGTCATTCGCGACGCTATTTTCTCTCCTCGCGCTCTCATTGGTTCGTACCTTTGTCTCTTCACAACACGTTTTTTCCCTCTTTCACCGTCTCTCCTATTTCTTTTGCTCTCTATCACAATCGCCGTCTTTCATGCTTGTAATTGTATTCATGCTTTAATTTGGGTTCTTTCTTTCCTCTTTATCTCTTCCCCGCTCCCTCTCTTTCTCTCTGCCCTCACAGAATGACACATGGGGTCAGCAGTACTCTTACGCCCTGTTTAAGGCCATGAGCCACATGCTGTGTATCGGGTATGGCATGTACCCTCCTGTGGGCATGACGGATGTGTGGCTGACCATCCTCAGCATGATCGTGGGTGCAACCTGCTACGCCATGTTTGTGGGCCACGCCACCGCCCTCATTCAGTCACTGGACTCCTCACGCAGGCAGTACCAGGAGAAGGTTAGTGAAAAAAAAGAGGAGGTGATGAAATCACTTGGGTCTGAGAGGCTAAAGTGTGCATATTCGCATGCATTGTGATGTAAACGTAGTTTCTTGATTATTAAAGAATAATCTAATGTAACGGAGCTTGGGGCAATTTCTTTACTCGGAATTAAGCTAATGATGATACATTGCTGAGTAAAATTTGTGCTTTTATTATCAAAATTTGAGAAATATTATATGAGGAATTATTTTGGGAAGTCTGAAATTTTAATGCCTTTAGATCTCACTTTGTATTATTTGTTGGGTAAAGGTTGCTAATGCTGTTGCTGGAAGCTACCATTTTATCGTGACTCTGAAGTCAGGAACCTATGTATAATCGTAATAGTTATAAAAAATATAAAATATAAAAATATATATATATAATTAGAAAAAAACTAAATAATACATGTTATATATATAATCTTAAAATGTAATATTATACTAATATATATTAAAATACTATTATATAAATAAAATGTATACTAATAAATATTAAATTATTTATTGCTAAATAATAAATGTGTAAATTATCATATATGAAAATTAATTATATAATTTATACATGTGCATTTATACACACACACATATATATATATATATATATATATATGTATGTATGTATTTCTAATTTTTAAAAGGCAAAAACAGTAATATTGTGAAATAGTATAGTAATTTAAAGTAGCCGATTTCTATTTTATTATGTTTTAAAATGTAATTTATTCCCATGATTGAAATGTAAAATTTGCAGAGCACATTAATCCAGTCTTCAATGCCTTATGATCTTTCAGAAATCATTATAATGTAAAGCATTTCTTATTATTATCACTGTTAAAAATGTTTTTGTGGAAACTATAATAATTCTCTTTTTTTCAGGATTACAAAAAAGTTCAGAAGAACACATTTATTTGAAATATAAATTATGTATATATAATTATTTTTTTATATTAAATGCAAAATCAATATAATATAATATACACTATCTTTTAAGAGTTTTACAAATATGTTTTTAAATTAATTAATATTTTTATTAAGCAAGGTTCATATAAGTTTCAAACATATAACTGCTAATTAAACTAAATGATGACAGGTTAGTAGTAGTTAAAATGTTTCAACTGTCTTTTATATTCCTGTTATAGTTGTAGAAAATATATACCAATGGCAAAACCCCAAAAAAACAGTCTTCACTAACAAGCCAGCAATTAAGGCACAGATCATTTTAATGAGGGTGGGCAGCTGCCGTTTTACACTTTGTTGAGCATTGTAAAGATTTCCCAGCAGACGAAATTTCTTTACTCCGATATCTGCGAACGCCTTTGAAGTCCCGTTTAAAAATAGAAAATCCAGGGTCGAGAGCAGACGAGCAGAGAGAAAAATGGAAAGCGGCGAGGGTTTGTGAGTTTTGAGCGGTTCGCGAGTCGTCGAGCTTTTCTGACCTCCGCGGTGATCGATACGCAGTTTTATCGTCTCTGTAAGTGCGCCGGAGTGGTAATTGAACTGTTGTCATTTTCTATGAGAAGAAAATACAAGTGCTTTGACCTCTGCTGTGTTAAAAGATTCGAGTCAATTCAGCCCCGACTGCGGTTGTCATGGCAACTTGCATTGTTGATACAGAAGCTTGTATTGATGCGAGGTTTCCTCCTCTTTCCTCTAAAAACCACGCGGAGTGTTTTGTTTTCTCGAAAGCTGAATGCACGAAGGCCAACGCTTTTGATTATGGTTTCACAGTACATAATTTACAGTTCCTCTCCACATCTGTTCGAGAGGGTTTTGGAGACACAAACACAAGGAGAGAGAGAGAGAGAAAGATTCGTTTAGAGAGAGTTCAACAAGGATAAAAATGTCTGAAGTTGTCAATTTGTCCTGTTAACTTAGCTGCCGATTTCATTACCTGCTGTACATTTGGGCTTCCGCATCGCTCTCCTCAGTGTCAATGCGATTACCTGCATCCATTTCCAGAAAAAGGACGAATTCCAATGACACACTTTTTTTCCCCGACACCATGAGTCATGCTCGCCTTACGCTGGCATTTGGGCGAGCGACTTCACACCCTCGCAGTTGAAACCTAACTGTATAGCGTGACATTATTTCCTGTTGTTTGAACTCTTCCTGCTGGCTTTGTCCCCTGCCCTTGAATATGATAATAGAAGAGCCTCTCGGAGAGCCACTCGGAGATGTTCACAGCTGACATGGCAGGAACATTAGCATGTGGTGAAGGGCACATTGGAACCGGCTACCGTCGACAGCCGAGACAGGAGTTCATGGAAGCAGGAGAGAGGAAGCAAAATGGCTAGTGACAGAAGAAAGTTTATTAGAAAGGACAGCAGAGGCGTAACGCCACCGAGCCGCAGTGCCGCAGATGCTCTCTGCTGGTTTCGGAGACAGGAATGAAATAACAAAGAGACAGTAGAAGGGGATGGCGGGTAAAATAAACCCTATCAATACTGTACGTCCTTCCTTGAAGTGAAAGAGACAGGCTCAGAGAGCGGGACAAACAGAAAGACATGATAAATGGGGAGATGGCCTCTGATGTAAAAAAATACTGCCGAGCTTTGCAGATGGAGCCTGGGAAGGCTGCTGTAAATATGGAGCCGGACAGTTACACTGACCGAGCTGTTGTTTTGCAGGACATTTAGTCAATATTTATTTATCGGTAACTGTATATAGTTAGAGGAGACACCTCAGGGTCTACGGATGGTTTAATTAATTCACACCTAGTCATAAAATCATACATAACAAGACTATACAAAAGAGTATGGGTTACTAAGAGCTACTTTGTTCCAAGTATTAAAATATCAGAAAGTGATGCTTTAGAAAAGAAGTGACAGTACTATTGTAAGGTGATGATATCATGTATTATATAATATCACAGTACTTTGACTACAGTAATGAATAACTACTATATTCGTAGCATTGTTCATATGCAAATGATCATGATGTTCGGAATCAAATCAAATCAAAAGAAGTCAAATCGTCGATTTGATTACAAAGATCCTATTTAAAATGAGTTGATCTAGACAATGACTTCTCAGCATTTAATAATTCATTTAATCAATCTGATACTGTTCAGTGCTTTGACACAATCTGGTTTGTTAACAGTGCTATTTAAATAAAGGTTTGATTGATTGATTGATTGATTGATTGATTGATTGATGTTAGAAAGGTGCCGCTAAAAATTGTGATAATGAACACAATTTTATTTGGAAAGTTTATTTTTCATTTTTGCTTTGCTTTGCTGCCTGTTTTTCTGTTTGTTTGTTTGTTTTTGTTTTTTTAGATTTTTTTTTAGATTCATTTACTTTATTTATTTATTTTATTTTATTTTTTTGCTTTCTATTTTGATTTGTTTTGTTTTACAGTACTTTGATATGTACTACAATAATAAATAATTACCATATTTCTACCATTGTGCATATGCAAACAATTATGATTTTAGAAAAGTGCCATTTTATTCTTTTATTTTCTTTTGTGAAAATAAACTTTTTTTAGGAACTAGGTGATTTTTTTATTTTTGTCTTTTATCTTTGTTTTGTTTTTTTAAGTGTTGTGTTTTGTTTGTTTGTTTTTTATTTTGCTTTTTATTTTGCTTTCTTTGCTGTTGTTTTGTTTTGTTTTGTTTTTTGTTCTGTTTCCAAACAAGTGTCTATCTATCTATCTATCTATCTATCTAGCTAGCTATCTTCTTAATGTTATTTGGTTTCATATTCGATCCCACTAGGGACTTTAAAAAATGATTAGAAATCTCATTAGCATTTCTGTCCACATCCCTCTATTTTTTGACAGTTGTTGCTGAACATGTAGATAAATATGTACCATTCAGGTTAATAATATAGTGTATATGTCATTTGTACAGTACAAGCAGGTGGAGCAGTACATGTCGTTCCACAAACTTCCTGCAGACATGCGGCAGAGGATCCATGATTACTATGAGCATCGCTATCAGGGGAAGATGTTCGACGAGGAGAGCATTCTGGGAGAGCTGAACGAACCACTCAGAGAGGTCAGTAGTAACATATAAGCCAGTTACTGTATTACTCTCATAGAATAGCTTGTATTCTAGTATTGAACAGATCTATCCACTCATGACATTCTTGGTTTACAGGAAATCATCAGTTTTAACTGTCGAAAGCTTGTGGCTACAATGCCGTTGTTCGCCAATGCAGATCCAAACTTTGTGACCTCCATGCTCACCAAGTTACGTTTCGAGGTGTTCCAGCCAGGAGATTACATTATCAGAGAGGGGACCGTCGGCAAGAAGATGTATTTCATCCAACACGGTGTACTAACTGTTCTGACGAAGGGCAGCAAAGAGACAAAGATCTCAGATGGGTCTTACTTTGGAGGTAAGAAAACACTGGTATTGTTGGATTGGATAGCAACTTTCGTTTGATATATGTCCCCCCCTTGTATGATGATAGTTTTGAAATGTTGCTTGGTATAAGGCAGATTCTTTTAGAAGCTAATGCAAATGAATTGGCATTTAAGTCACAGCAAATAAGTTTTTATTAAAGAGGTTTTATGTGCTTAATGTTCATTCTGGTACCATCATGTTCTTCAGTGTTATCGACTGGTTCTCCCAGGGAACCAAATCAGTGATTGGCCACGCTTTTGGAGCCTGGGGAAATTCCTCACCCAGCATAAGTTAACCATTCATGAAATTAATTTCCCTCACAAGATTGAGGAAGGAGGGGAAGATAACAGTTTGAGTTGAGCCTTGTCATCAGAGGCTGTTCACTGCAGTCTTTCTCATTACCATTGTACGAATCCACATAGATTTTCTTTTTTGTGTGTGTTGTACATTTTCTGTTTTTAATTTTGCCATTTATGAAGGCATCATTTATATGTTGTCCATTATTAAATGGCAAAAATACAATTTATTCACATTATAGTTTACCTCGTATGCAAATAGTGAGTCTACCAAACAAATCCACAACACGCTCTATTTTCTGAAGAAAATGAGGGTGATGCAAATATTTTGAAATAAATTATACACCACCTGGTCTCCCAATGCAAGCTAGCCTCTTTCCTGGCGTTCTGTGCCATTATAAACTCTATTACTGTCTCCTGTGCGGTTCTGGGATCACAACTAAGTAGTTTGTGCTATCAGTGAGCTGCAGATTTAGTCAAGAAAAAAAATGTCATCATATTTCCCAAAAAACCCTTTCCTTCTGCCCAGGCTCTTTTGAGGTCATTACATGTTCAACAAGCTGCTCATAATCTCTTTTCCCATAAACTCTGTGTGAAAGTGCAGAAAGGAGGAGCAGTCTGGATTCTGGCCTAGTCCTGAGCTCACCCAGTCCCCATATGTCGTCTGTTCTTTCTCTTGTCTATCTGGTTAGGTTGAGATTACAATACTAGTACTACACACTGCAAAGTATATGCTGTATACTGTCCACTATTTTAATATTTATGAAAAACAGAATGTAAAACAGCACACAAAATTATATATAATGCCATTCAAAACTTGAGGTCAGTATGATTTATTCTTAAAGAAGCAAGGATGCATTAAATTGATCAAAAAAAGCATTGATAACCAAAAAAGTTGATAATCACCATATCAGAATGATTTCTGAAGGATTATGTGACAGCTGAAGACTCAGGTAATGGTGCTAAAAAATTAAATTATACTTAAAATGTTTAATTTTAATAATATTTCACTATATTACAGTTTATTCTATATTTTTGTCAAGCAAATGCAGTCTTTTTGAGCTTAAAAGACTTTTTTCAAAAACATACCAATCCAAATCTTTTGAATGGTGGTGTATACATTTATTTGCATTTTTAATTCAGCTATTCTAATGTATACAATTAGAAATCACAGCAGAGATCTAATGGTACTATATGATTGCTATACTTTTATACACCATGAAATATGAATATGGGATTCATTTTTAATGGTATATGAAAGAATAGCAATGTAAAGCCTCATAATAAAGCCAAAAAACACTGGTATTACTGTAGTAATGTGTTCAAAACCATGTTGTCTTTGCATTTTTATGCCCCATGTCAATGACCCGCCCCCCCTCACACCACCCTTCTCCCCTCTTTTCACCTCAGGATGTGTGTTAGTGAGTGTGTGTGCTCTGATGGAGTAGCTCTTGGCAGCATGTTCTTTATGACTCTGGCCATGACGACTAGACAGACAGAAAAAGAGAATGAGAATGATCTCTACAGCCTCGTCTACCCCTCTGTCTTTCCCAAACAACACCACTTTATCATTCAGGTTCTTGAAGGTCCAAAAGCACTTTGTTTATCCCCATAATAGTATTCTTATTTTTCATTACCCATCATTAATATCAGCTGCACACATGAAAGCATGAAAAAATATCTTAATAATTTCGAAAGCACTATAAGTTGTTAGAATTAGAATACAACCCTTAAAGGGTTAGTTTGCCTCAAAATGAAAATTCTGTAATTAATTACTCAACCTCATGTCATTCCAAACCCGTAAGACCTTCGTTAATCTTCAGAACACATATTAAGAATGAAAACGGAAGCCATCGGCCCCTCCATAAACAGAATTGCAACTGAAATGATCCAGATTTAGAAACGTAGTAAATACATCAGTAAAACAGTCAAAAACATGTCATATGGACTATTTTAACAATGTCGTTACTACCTTTCTGGGCCTTGAACGTATCAGCTGTGTTGCCATATAGAGAGTCACAAAGCCCTTGAATTTTATCAAAAATATCTTAATTTGTGTTCCAAAGATGAACAAAGGTCTTACGGTTTGGAACGACCTGAAGGTGAGTAATTTATGATTGACTTTGTGGGTGAACTATATAAATGTTCTTACTACCTAACCGATCAATCAATCAATGAAATAACTGTCTTGAACAGTAAAACATTGTTTCTGTGATCGTCTGACAGCCAAAATGAACGTGAGCATATGCTGCATGTGTTATCCAATCAGAATTCCAATTAGTTTAGATCAGAATATATTTCGAATTAAGTAATTGTCATTGCTTATTGTAAGACATTACTAGATTTATGCTTAAAACAAAAAAAAAACTGTGATCTAGTTTATGCTATTCTGTGGTGAAGCTTTGTGGGAGTTGTTAAATAATGCTTAGCAGCTTTAACTGTACAATTTCCATAAAGCTGTACAGAGAATCATGCATATTCACTTCTTTAGCTTTTAAAAATGGTATGAACTAGTCAGTGAACTTTTGCGAAAACAGTATAACTGTATTTCTTAGGTGCGAAGGCGAGATACTGACTGGGAACACCCAATTACCACATTAGTGTTGACAGTCCCCTGTGTCCTCTCCTCAAACTCCTGCTTGTCTGTCGCTTAGAAATTTCCTCTGCATTTGAGATAGAGCTTTTACTCTGTGATCTGACTGGACAGATGATGGCTGAGTACAACTCTAAGCTGTCAAAATGGTATTTTAATGCTCTGGGTGCAGATTAAAAAAAAGACCATTCAAAAAAGCAGCCTCAAAGTATATAAAGTCAGAGTCACTGCATTTACAGCAAGTATATTTAATTCATGGTTCCCACTATTGTGAATTTATGCACATATTAATAGTGCTGGAGTGCTCTAAATTTAGGCTGAAGAAACATTTATGTTTAATGCACAGTTAGGGGCTAGATACTAGGGTGTACCCATTCAAACATTCATTTATTTACTCTTCATTCTATTATTTATATACATAAACTTATATATATACTCATAAAATGATACATGTTATTTTCGCATGGTTGCTCTTAAAAGAAGAATAGGATACATGTTCTTCCCATGTGGCCTTCGATTTGCTCATGCTGCAAAATGTCCACAGAGATTTGTTTGCTGACTCGAGGCAGAAGAACAGCCAGCGTAAGAGCAGACACATACTGTCGTCTGTACTCACTCTCTGTGGACCATTTCAACGAGGTGTTGGAGGAGTACCCCATGATGCGACGCGCCTTTGAGACCGTAGCCCTCGATCGGCTTGACCGCATAGGTGAGAGCTGTCAGTTCAATAGGTTTATGTTTTTCACAGCTGCACTGAGATGTCCTTGAAGTGTGGAGAGTTTAAAAATGGTGTCTATTGACTAACTTTCATCAAACAACTGTGAAAAAATTAAAATTACCTCATGATTTACTCACCTTCAAGCCATCCTAGGTGTATATGGATTTCCTCTTTCAGACAAATACAATCGAAGTTAAAAAAAAATGTCCTGGCTCTTTCAAGCTTTATAATTGCAGTGAATGGGGGTGGAGATTTTTGAAGCTCAAAAAAGTGCATCAATCCATCATGGAAATTGCTCCAACCGGCTCCATGGTGTAAATTAAGGCCTTCTGAATTGTGAAATGATGCATTTGTGTAAGAAAACTAATGATATTTAAAACTTTATAAACCATAATCTCTAGCTTCCACTAACTGACGTAGATACGTTCTTGAGAGAGTGGAGTTCATCAGATGATGTAGAACATAGGTGTAGCATAAGCTCCGTTGAGAGAAAACACGGAAAAGCAGAGGAGGGACCAAAACAAAACTCCAGTCACAAATTAGAAGTACAAAACCAGGATTTGTAAAGAATTGTTTTTTAATATATTTCAGCATTTAAAACCAGGAAGAGACTGTAATCAAAACTTGGTTCTCGCAAGACTAGCTTATTATCCGCTGGAATACCACTCTTTTGTAAATGAAGTTATAGATTATTAGTTTATAAAGTTTTAAATATGGATGCATCAGTTTGTTTCAGAAGGCCTTTATTAACCCCCAAAGGAATGAACACCCCCAGCTTAAGTGATGTCTATGGAAAAGGAAAGTCAAAAGGTGAAGGATGCGCAGATATATAGTTCACAACAAGACAGTAAATTTAGTCAATTGATTTCATGTTGATAGGGCATGTAGGTTAATGTTTTAATAATTTAAATAATATTTGTTTAATAGCATCATTTAAACTTGAATAAACGTTAATTTTCCAAGCCTTACATGTTGACTTCCTTCTATGTCCTCACAGGAAAACGCAACTCTGTACTCCAGCACAAGGTCCAACGGGATCTCAATTCTGGAGTTCTGAACTACCAAGAAAATGAGATCATCCAGCAGATTGTACAGCATGACAGGGATATGGCCCATTGTGCCCACCTCATGCAGACACCTCCTCCAGCTCCTCATCCAGCAGCGACTCCATCTTCCCATACCCCTGTCATCTGGGCACCTCTTATTCAGGCTCCTCTACAAGCTGCCGCAGCCACCACTTCGGTCGCCATTGCCCTAACTCGCCACCCCCATTTGCCCCACACCCTCTTCCGACCCCCTGTCCCGCTGCTTGGCTCTCTGAAAGACCAGCCAGGGTATGTAAAAAGGTTCCCAACTGCACTTTCGGGTGCTGCTGCATTTGGTGGCTCCACTTCAACCAGCTCGCAGTTCAGCTCTTGTATAGAGACCCCAATTCTGGACACACTCAGGACCGAGAGATCATTTACCTCCACACCTCCGCCACCGTCCTCCAGCTCTCTGCCATCCACCATCACGACAACAGTCACCACCACCACCTCCAACATCACAGAGTCTTCCTTCTACCCCCATAGACCCCTTGCTTCCCACGGGTCCAAAGACTTCAGTATTGCCCAACTTCATTCCCAACCACATCTTCCTCAGGCCTCTTTCCCCGGCATTGCTGCAACACTTCCTGGGTTCTTCCAACAAGGAGCAATTGCAGGAGAGGCTGTCCAGCTTGCAGTTCCCCCTGCATCCACCCTTACTCCTTTGATAGCGCATTCAATAAGTCCAATCCTGACCCAACTGCATTCAGCTCAGCTAGCTCCTCAACAAACAAAACCAATTCAAGATTTGAATAAAGCTGCAAGGACAGCCTCTCAGTCCCCTATAAAAGAGTCCCCTGTCCGCCCCAGGAGCATTATCGAACAAGTCCCGAGTCCAACAAGTGTCTCGTCCCAACACACTCAGATTAGTCTACAGCCGGATGTACTTTCCCAGCTTTCCCAAGAACCATCTGCTCTTGCTTCCCTTGCACAATATGGGTCCGGAAATGCGTCCCCATGTAGCACACCTTCAGCCTGGAGCCCAACATGCCAGAGTCCTACAGTGGACAAGATGAGAATGTCCGTGCACAGCCATCCTGCTAGCATCTCTGGATCCCAAAGCTCACTCCTAACCCCGCAGACACTCTGCCCACCGCCACCTCATCAAAGAGAAAGAGGTGGATCTCTAGTTGACCTACCTTCCCATGACTTAAGCACCATTTCCATGTCTCTCCCCACCCCAGGAATACCTGAAAAGTCCAAGCCAGCTGGTAGAGGACCTCAACCACCGGACTTATCCCATCACAGAGGATCTGCTTCAGGTTATTCGCCGCTCCCGTCACCCCCTCCCCTTATGAAACCATTTAGCTCAATACCTGGTCACTTTGTTCTATCGAGACAAACTTCCAAGTTGTCCATAACTCAGACTGGGTCCTCAGGTGGGTCACCAGCCCACGGATCTAGTGACAGGTCCACCCCTGGGACTCCAAGCTTGCACCCCAAACTCCCATCGAACTTGTGAGAATGGATTGCACCCTCCTACGATGAGTGAGCAACGTTTTTTTTAATACGTCAAAGACAATGACATTTCTCACCAGAGAAGGAGGGTGTATGTTCATCGACTTGGATTTCTATCGGTCCAATGACTTCCCTATTTGTAATGCCAAAAGAAGGAATGGACTAACAAAACTGACCGAAGAATGAAGGTGTGACTTAAATTTGTCTTCCAAGTTCTGTCAGTAATTTTTGCAATATAATTGTCTGATGATAAGACTGTATAGGGATATGCAAATTAAGACTTCCAAAAAAACAAACAAAAAAAACAAAAAAGTAATAATTCTAAAGGACGTACGTGTGTTTGTGATTGTGTGTGTGTGTGTGTGTGTGTGTGTGCGCGAGTGATTGCTATTGTCATGTTATAATAGTGTGCTCTTTTTAAAGGAGGGAATTATGCTGGGTCAGGGAAGCTAAGCTACATTCGTCGCACTTCATCAGCCGGGCATCATCTGTCACTGTGAAAGAACACGCCGTACAGGTCTCTCCGGGCAGGTGGCACAGATATATACACACAGGTGCACAGAAACGTTCACACATGCACAAACAAACCTAGCCCTCAACATCCCAATATCTAGACCTAGTATGATCTTTCCGCTAGACCTTGACTCCATACATACCTCCTTGCTGACAAAGAGGTACTGCTCAGTATCTATGGCCTTTCCTTTTTGTAACAATACTGCCTTAGTGTCTGGACACCAGGGAACGAAACCCTCACTTCCACAACCGAACCGAGAATATTAAGAATGTTTTGCAATCATTTTGTATGTGCTTTGTATGTGAACTTGTGCAGTACTTAAGCAATAAAACTGTATGCTTGGTTTTTGTACGTGCACGGAGGTTGAACTGTAAATTGCAGCTTTCTTCCTGTCAAACAAAAGATACTGGGTGATTGTGACAATGGCAATGACACTACTAATATGACGCAGTTATAAAAAAACCCCACTGCAGTTACCAAAGCTTATGAGTTAAGAACTGTAATTACAAAGTCACCTTTGAATTTGGGTTTGTATGTTTCATTTGTTTCGTATCTGTTCAAAGGCACATTTTGTATAATGCAGTAAGCCTATACCCCACAATTTGCATGAGGTTATATATGCTTTCTGGTTGTGCAATACATGTTTTGGTTAGTATGTATTATTTTTCATATCTGTGAAATTAAACATTTTTAACCATTTAAAATATATTTCTGCAGAGGTACAGCAGACTAAAATAACAAAAACAACTCTGCTAACACAATAGTTAGCTTAGCACCTGCTATGATATGCCATATGTGGCTGGTGGTAAAAGGAGGAATAGTATTTTTCTAAGTGTCCTTCCTTTTGAGCAAAGCTTACACAGGTGGATCATGAAAATTCCCTGCTTTGTCCCTGATTATTATATATTGTCTAATTTATATGATTTTATATTACATGTCTATGTATATATCTATTTATTGTGTATGTGTTTGTTTTGTTAATCTATATATTCATAATTTAAACTATATACTGTCATCATCAGTCTGCAGATACTGTCATTATGCATCACTCGGTCCTTCCACTCTCAATTCTCTTCCATTCTTGCAATATGCATTTGATTATCATATCATTATTTTCATTTTCAGACCCTGATTTTTTCCAAGTTAACATTATTCCCTGCATCGAAGTTGGATAAAATTGCAAGGCAAAATGCAAATGAGAGCGTTATAGGTGATGTTGAATATTAATGAGTTAAATATCAAAGCATCAAAGAGCTTTTTGTTAGTATTACAGAGCACACAATACATTACACTGTAATGTTTTTCTTTTTCAGGTCTGAGTGTGCGTGTATGCGTGTTTTACTGTGCATTTATGTTGTAGCATTTTATTATATTCTGTGCATTTATTATTTATCATAACCAAAGTGAGGTATCATTAATGATTGTTATACAGTAGCATTTTTAACCGCATCAACATAATTACCGAGAAGTATTGGTGGCCTATGTGTTCATAAAGGATGCTCATTCCTTTTTGGTGTTCGAAAATTGTAATAATCCAAAACAAAATTTATGGTCACTGTATGGCAAAATGGTTGAGCCATATGGCATATCCATGATGGACAAATTACGTCATTATGCATCAGTCTACAGTGCACTTTCAGTTCATCAAAAAGAGAAAAAAGAAAAATTGTTCTTCCATTCTAACCAGCGTCCTCATGGAATATGTCCCCTTCAGAACTCATAGACATATTAGTGCAATATTTTCACATGGAATATGAACAACTGCTGTCAGTTATTATTTATTTATTTATTTATTTTGAGTTGGAAGATGACCAGACTTGCCATATTTGGTCAGTGTTTCTCTGTATCATGATTATAATGATTATAATTATGGTAACAATATGTAATATGACTAACATGCTTCAGATTCAAAATATTACAGAATATAATGTTCATCATGAAACTGAATAATCATGTATGTACGAATATTCATGAGTATAGCTATATGATATTTCATTTGAACTATGTTAATCGATAAATAATTGTAAAAAAATAATTAAATTTTATTGTTTTTCTTTGTTAAGTCTGTGTTATGTCATTTATTTCTCTCTGACCAGGAAGCATACCCATATTTTATTAGATTTCTATTAGTGTTGTTACCACATTATTATTATTATTATTATTATTATTTAACATTAATACAACAAACACTACCCAAAAATGAAAATGGGCTGAAAATAAACTCATCCATAAGTCATCCAAGATAGAGATGAATTTGTTTATTAATCGAAACAGATTTGGAGAAATTTAACGGTACATCACTTGCAGTGAATGGGTGCCGTCAGAATGAGAGTCCAAACAGCTGCTAAAATCATTTCAGCATTTCACAAATGATCTATGATTCCAGTCCAATTAACACCTTGTGTTCGCAATTTGTTTTTTTTATATTTAGAGTTGCTCTGGACTGTTTTCGCTTGTAAACTCTGGTTTATTTCTGCATATTTCTCCCCTGATTCAGACGAGACAACTTTTTCCATGGAGAATATTACGAATAAAAGATATATTTGAATTTGAAAACGCTTTTTTAGAGATTAAACATTTCACTTCACAAGACACTGATGAACTGGAGTCTTGTGGAATACTTGGGGATTATTTTTTATCAGATGCTTGTCGGCACCCATTCACTCCACTGGTGATCAAGTGACATAATGCTAAATTTCTCCAGTTCTGTTCCTATAAAGACACTAACTATCCTGTATCAAGGATGGCCTGAGGGTGAGTACACTTTCAACAAATTTTAATTTTGCATGAACTGTTGCTTGTAAGAGCATGTGTGGAAATATTTGTTATTGTATTACATAATTTACTACCATTAGGTTATAATAAACATGGTTGGGCACACTAATAGTTTTATAGGTATTCTTACACTTGTTTACCTACAGCAGCTAATAAATCAGAAGTCCTGCACTCTCACAGGAAATTGCTTACTTCTGCACTGAAAAGAAAGGTGAATATTGATATAATTTCTTTTTATATTTCATTACAATTAAACACAATTATTGTGACTCTATCAAAATATTAAATAAACTGACAGCTCTAATTTCCATTTCTAGCATTCATACATCATCTCGAGCACATGGCTCCTGTAACACTGCCACAGAAGGAGACAATCACAAGGTCGCGTCCTTGAAAATCCAATGCGCTCAGTTCTCCCAGTTACTGAGCCTCGATTCCAGCGCTTCTGACACTTGATGTAGCTCCAGTGGGGAACTGAGATAGCATCGTTCACTTCCCAGAGACAGTAGTGGATCACTGTCCTGCTCTCCATCCCCCACTAAACTACAATGTTTAACCCCTATCAGTATCATCGCGAAACAGAGCATCTAATCTGTACACTCTCACCAGAGCGTTCTCCTCCGTGTGGTGGAACCAAGCAGAGACTTCTCGTGAAGGACTATTGACAGAATACTCACCAAAAGCCTGAAATGATGTTCATGGCAGCTATTATACTTTGTCTCCGCGCTGGAGCTGATGCTTCGTAAGAATTCCACTCATAGCGGCTTGATGTCAGCGAGCCCTGCTGGCGAATCAAAGCCTGGCTAAGCCTCACCCTATTTGCATACAAATTGACCAGCTGATCCCTGTCACTCTGACAATGCAGCCAAGGTACACCCAGACTGCAAGCCCTGCTAATTACAGCGTGATCCCGATATATTAATGCCAAATGGATCTCTAGTCTGGAATGAAACCTGATGCTCTTAAGTTTCCCTTATTGTCGGCCCTTGTGAAACTTTGAAAAGTTACCCAGTATGTTATGAATTTTAATTGCGCATCAGGACTTGCTGACTCACTCTGCATCCGAGCGCACAGAAGATGAGGAGAAGTTTTTATTTAGGTCCGTGCAGGTCCCCCCCTCCCCTCCCGGAGGAATAGTCAGGGTATTTTCATTGTGTTTTTTCGCTATCCAAATGAATTAAATAAATAAAATGAATAAATTATGAACGTTTGCCTTTTGGTTTTTAATAACGTGCAGTGCCTTGGATGTCCAATTATACACTGACCCCTAGTGGTCTGTTTAAAGCCTTAAATTATTATTATTATTATTATTAAATTATCTTCCTTAAACTCTCAAGGGGTAATTTTGAATATTACAGCTAATTGACTACAGACCTTCAAGGCAAATCAGAGCTTTCTAATCCAACCTATTGAATGTGCGTAATGCTAAGCATTTTTTTTTTTTTTTTGTGGAAAATATTCGATATCCATTAGCATCAGGAGTTATTTGGAAGTTTAAACACAGAGCAATGACATTGGACTGACCTAATTGTCGACGTTCTGTATTTTCTATATAGTCCACGGGGTGGCGTTATTGTGGTATCTGCCTTTGACAATACATGAAAACAAACGGTGAACAAAACGATATGCTGTTTAATCGTTTTCAGCAAGAAAAACAACAAAGAATAAAACATACAGGGAAAAAATAATGGAATTCCACAATATCTCAGGATACAAAAAGGTCACTGAAAACACCTACAGTACAGCGCTGATGAAAATAAGTTTCCAGTGGGATGAAAGGGATTGATGGGAATTTAAGCATGTGAGGGGCACCACAAGTCTATTTTTGGGACTTGAATATCTTCATTGGAGGCTGAACAGCTGACAAAATGTTGGGGGGTGTCGGGGTACAGTTCATGAGGTTAAGCTCAAGGCACTACAACAATGCGCATGGTGTTGGTGTAGCCAGATCCTGGACGCCAGCCTGTGACAACGATGATAACATCACCAGACTTGAAGTACTTCCGGGCTTTGCCTGAAAATCAAAATGGACGATGTAAATGCTCACCTGAAGGGTACATGGATTTAGTGCCTGATGTATGATCACCAAACAATCTTGATCACATCACAAATATCTGTCCAATCATATCCCTCGGTACAAGGCGTGGCTTTGAAGAGTTATTTAAAGGGAGGGTGAGATCTTATGTTCTCAAAGCAAGCTTGCTATTGCTAGCCTATCCGAAATCGCCTTTAACTTGATTGCAGTTTGTGACTTTTAGTACACACTTTAGCTTTTAGCTTTAAAGGTCCTTGCACACTGAGTCCTGAATTTTGCATTTTTTCGTATACGTCATCCTTTGGTACATTTGGTACATTTTAGTAAGCGTCAGATTTATTTTTCAACCTGCAAAAATTACAATTACGGACTCAGTGTGCAATGGCCTTAAGGTTATTCACACCAAGAATGCTAACTAAACAGATAACAATAATGATAACTATATTAGCGCACGCTGCATGTTGTAAAGTTAGTGGATTCTGATTGGCTGTCAAAGTTTTATCACCTGGAAAAAATATAAATCTAAAAGGGATTCCAATGTTGTTATTGTTATAGACTTCACTATTTGCATAGAATTAGAATAATTCTTAAAACTTTATAGTTGTGGTTTTAGTTATCATACTTGGAGTAAATAATCCTGTTCAAAAAATGATAGCTATAAAGACATCTGTGCTAGCTTCCAAACCAACTTTCTGTTTATTATAATTGTACGCAACTACTGATGTGTAAACTACTGATTATTGGCTACTGATTATTAAAAAAAAGACCATGTAAAGTGATCAAGTGGTTTTCTGTAGCTGCCACCATCATTCTTTTAAAAGGTAAGCTGCTCTGTAAATGACTTTAACTAAATCAATGTGCATCTGTTAGTGTCAGGCCAAATGAAGTGCTAGATTTCTCTGGATGTCTCATTACCGATCTCCAGGGTGAAGCTGACACGGAGATCCACATCCTCAGCCCATACATCATTAGCAGGTTTGGTGTAGAGGATGGGGATGATGCCGCGATACAGGTGCAGCTGCCGGGATGTCTGGCCGTCACGGGTCACAGCCATGATAGGAGCACGTGGCCTGTATCTGGACAGCAGCTGGGCAGACCTGAGAAGACAAAGACAGGGCGACATGAAATATTAAGACAAAATATCAATACTTTGTTATTGTAGTAATAATAATAATAACAATAATAATTAATTTATTCTTAATAATAATGATATTAAAAATTATAATTAGTCATGGATAAGATGAGCACTAATGTTATCTAGGATTTTCATTGCTAATAGAGCATGATTGTGTTTTATTTT
>JAUMHE010033624.1:0-26010 GCA_032359235.1 Enteromius mattozi | reverse complement strand
GGATAAACAATGCAGATTTATTTTCACAGTAACCTTTGCTCAGATTTACCATGGGTGCCAATATTAGTGGAGGGCACTGTATATATATATATATATATATATATATATACACACACATATATGTGCTGGTGTGTGTCTGTGTTTACTCTTATTATTAAATGATTTTGAAATACTGTAATGACAGAAAACCAGTAAGTATGATTTACAACTCTAAAATGTGTGGGTATGCGGCAAGATTTGTAAATAATTTTGAAATAGGTTTATTATTTTCACCAGTGATGCATCCAAAAATACAATAAAAACAGTTATTACAATTTAAAATAAATTTTCTATTTCAGTATATTAATCATGAATATGTTAGTAGCACTTTATTTTACAGTCCTGTTCCTCATGTACATAATATGTATTTATTGTAGTAATTACAATAACTAGGTAATAACTAGGTACTATCCCTGAACCTAAACCTAACCCTGCCCCTGCCCCATAGTTACTTTGTATTACCAGTACTTTCTTGGGTAAGTACACTGTAAGTACATAATAAGTCCATGTTAGTACATGTACTGTAAAGTGCAACCAGTATATTAATAATATAAATGTAATTTTTCCATTCCAATTTATACCCATTACTCCAGTCTTCAGTGTCACATGATCCTTTAGAAATCATTTCATGTTTATTTGGTGCTCAAGAAACGGTGTGCAGCTTAATATTTATACATTGATACATTTAGGTATGATTGTTTTATGAATAGAAAGTTCATAAAACAGCAATTTTTAAAATATAACTTTTGGCTGTTTTGTTTGAACAAATTAATTTATCCTCGCTAAGTAAAAAAATATTCATTTATTTAAAAAAAAAAAATCTTCATATAATATAATGCTTTATACTGTAAAATACTGTAGGCTGTAAGGTTTTTATTTTATTTATTTTTTTCATTTTCATAGAATTGAATGAATATTTATGTAACAGGGCCTCAGGAGTTAATTTTATCTTTTGGGATGAATGGGATGCTTTACTCACCTGTATCCACTAGGTTGCTCTTGAGCGCGGTGAGAGGAGGATAATCTGCCCACAGCTCAAGCACTCAAGAGCCGATAAAGAGCTTCCATCTGACGCGCTGTGAACGCCGCGGTCTGCTGCTGTCACGCACGCGATATCACTGTTTATGTACAACACGGAGGAATGCAATAACGAGTAATGTGATCAGGGCCGATTTCTTCAACTGGTAAGCTCTCATCCTTATTCTACTGCTCATCTCCCTGCCAAATGATTTGATTATGCGTTTATTTAGATGAAATACAGAAGCGCTGTTCAGTTATAATTCTAGCCAGACTGGGCTCAAGAATGAATCAATCCTGCGGTTGTGCTATAAAAACGCCCTACATAGTGCAGGGCTCGTAAATCACGGTGCTGTTATGTTGCAACAGTATGATGTGATGGAGTTAGGTAAACACACCGACACCTGTGTGTCCATTTATTTATGAAACAATTAAATAATAATAATAATAGTAATAATTTACTGTGAGGTATTACTTTTTTCTTTCTGAGAACTATTAGTTTGGTGCAGAATTTTTTACTAAAACAATTAGAAAACATTACTACTTTTGTTGTGGTGTCCTGTTAACTGATAACAGACTGATGTTTGGCCTCCCAAAGGATTCTGGGATGAAGTCAGTTTTCTTCCAAAAATATAAATGACCATGTGCCTCTAATATCTGATATTATTCAGTATAGTTATACTATGGCTCAAGATCAGAGATTTTATTAAAGGGATAGTCCACTCAAAAAAAATAAAATTCTGTCATTATTTACTCCCCTCCCCCTCATGTCATTTCAAAATTTTGCACTGCATTTCTTTCATCTGTGGAACATAGAAGATATTTTGAAGAATGTTGGCAAACAGTTTCAAGCCCCATTGACTTCCATAGTATATATGGAAGTCAGTGTGACATGAAACCACTTGGTTACCAGCATTTGTCAAAAGAAAATGAGCTATTGTTAGATCCTCTGCAGTGCATGGGTGCCGTCATAATGAGAGTTCAGATAGATGATAAAAAAATCACAATAATCCATAGGATGTTTCTTACGAACGTGCATCTTTATGCTTTACAAGATGGTAAATGGTTGACTGGAGTCATGTGGATTATTGTAATGTTTTGATCAGCTATTTAGAGTCCTATTCTGATGGCACCCATTCTTTGAAAGGGATACATTGCTGAGCAAGTGATATAATGCTACATTTCTTGAAAGATTAAGAAATAAGCTGATGGCCTGAGGGTGAGCTAATTTCAGCTAATTATCATTTTTGGAACAAATAGTAAGTATTTAAAGGTGATGTGCAGCTTGATTGCCTCAGTATTAGTCTGAACAGCGTGGTGAAAGTACTGAACTGTCACCTCCTCTCTGCACTGTTACTTCCTGTCCTCTCCTTCTATCTCAGTGGAACCAGGTCAGAAACAAGGACAGTGTCAAAGCCCTGCTCATGCTTTTGGTTCAGTGCACTCTGTGCAACTGTTCCCCTTTTCTTTGGGCTGAACATTACAAAAGCCTTTGGGAAAATGCTTGCATCTTTTCAGTGCAATCTGCAATAGATTTATTTTCCATTAAAATAAAATGAACTAAAACAATAATCTGTGTAAGTGACTGCTGGAATTTATCCTCATGGGTTTGGCCCCATTAGAGCTAATGATAGCATAGTGTAGAGAGGTGCCAGTGAACGTGCTGCTACTTTTATATGTAGACAGCAGGCGTGTGTTCTGACATAAGCACTAACCCACAGACGACTCCTGTGGTGATAACAGCTCTCCTTGTCAGACACCACAATCTGCCCGCTTGGATTTCACTCTCCTCTTGGCCGCTGAATCAGCCAGGAAAGCATCCGAATTTGGCACAGTGATACAGAAAGGGAGACTGGGATCATTTTGGCAGGGGCTGCCTTCTAAATTTCATTAAAACTTTGTTTATAGCTTATTATTAAAGACTGGGCTGTCGTACGTATGCCAGATTCACACTTATGTCCTGTTCCAAGAGGAGTCATGAAATATTTGTTCAACTTTTAAAGGAATAGTTCTCCCAAAAATAACAATTGTGAAATGATTTGTTCACCCTACACTCTTACAATCCTTATCCGCTTCTGTGAAGATCCTTTAACATCCATTCCACAAAAGACTTTATTGTGCAAAAAGCTATTAAAATGATCTTCACACAAAGGAAAATAGTTTTTTAATGATTATTCAATAAAAGGTGAAAACGACATTGCTGTGAAAACCCACTTCTGGAACTTTTTTTTTTAAGAGTGAAGTGTTAAAGTGAACCCAAGTAACACATTTCCTTTCACACAGTAGAACACAAAACCTAAATGTTATGAGAAGTAATTACATTTTTTCCATGAAATAACACTATAGATACTGAATCTTTTAAGCTTCAAAAGCACAAAAATATCATGTCTTCTGAACTCATATGAATCATTCTATTGAATCAAATCAGTTTATCCAATAAATTAAGATTGTATCCGAAAAGCTTTGCGCTTACAGTGGGACTTTTGTTGATTTCATATCAAGCTTGTGACAAACAGCCAGACTGATTGAAGCTTTTAATTGGGTTTGGTGCTTTAACACCACCGCTGTGGTTTATTCTGAGCTTCTTTAATGAATCACTTACGCCGAGGGTCCAGCGACTGCGGGATTGATAATCGTGGGGGTTGCCATGGAGACAAGACCAGCAGACTCTGATCACATTGACTGTCGATGATGGCAGTAATTTAAAATAACAAGCTTTACTGTGTTGCACCAGAAGGATGATTGCCCTCATTACGATGACACCTCCACCGTGCTGAGATCTCTTACACAATTATCAATCTGATCCTGCTCTGTGTGGCATTCCTCCGGCTCTAATCCATCTCAGTGGGTCACACGGACCCCTGCTTAACTGATATCAGCTCAGCGGGCGTATTAACTATGGATGACGTCAGTCTTTGCTGTATGTTATTCACAAGGGCACAGCCGCCCTTCTTCAGAGACACATCACTAAGCTGCTACTGTTCCTGCGCTTGCTGGCGAACTGTGCCAGAGTCTGTGGCTATATTTAGCACTGCCTGTTTGGTTTTGGGTGCAGATTAATGTGGAGAGATGAAAATGGGAGCAAGGGATATCCAAACCTCTCCGATGACAGATTTTATGGAGGAGCCCGCAGCCTGTGATGGGAGCTAAAGGTTTGTTCTGCTGGCTGTAGACGCTTCCTGGTGGTTCTTTTGGTGTGAGCCTGCATCTCCTCTGCAGACAGACGGTAAGCAGGAAATAGATACATGTATGGGCACGTGAAGCACACTGCACATGCATGATTGCATCGTGAGCACAGTGTCCGATCACGTATGGTCTGAGGGCAAAATGTGCCCTTTTTAAGAGTTTAATACCTATCTTGTCTTTTATGGAAGCCTTAGTAGTTAATGACCCTGATCCATTTAATGTCCAATGGGGACCATCCACTGTGTGACTCATCCTATTCGTGTGTGTGTGTGTGAAAATATGTTTTCTTAAAAACTTAAAATAGATGTAAAGATGTCAATTGAAGATCTATAACCGTTTACTTAATTGTTTTGGGGTTGTTCATGTGACACATTTGAAACTATTTTAACTACTATTTATTGTATAATATAATATAATTATATTATATTATATAGTATATATTTGATATACTGATGTTAAAGCAGGAAGGAATCTACCAAAAATCAATAAATAAATATAGGCTAATGCTGTTTTGGGGGCCTCACATACAGTGTACTGTTAACTAAAAAGAAAAAAATTTAAATAATTGAAATAAAGTTGAAATGCCAATTATAAATATCAGATGAAAAATCATTTTCAGGGTTACGGTTGTCGGCATGTCAATGTGAAGGAAATAAATGAAGGAATGAATATTTATTTGTTTATTTAGGTATTAACAATGTATTTATTTATTTTGACATTTATTTAATTATTTAATTTTGAGAAATTTGTCCCTCCATACTAACTTAATGAAAAAATAAAGTATTTAATTAAACTAAAATAAAAATAAATTAAATCTATATAGAAATAATTAAAACGACACAAAAAAAGACAAAAACGAAGAACCATTACTTAAGCTTAAAGTAAAAGTAAAATTAAAATAAATAAAAATGGTGAAAAACTTGATGAAAAAATGTCCAGTTACAGGATATGTTTTCCTTTAGATATGTATATATAAACATATATAAACCTTATATATATTATACATACACACAAGTATATAAATATGTATTATAAAAATATTTATATTTATATATATATAAAGTTTATATCCATGTTTTTTTCACCAACCCGGAATGAATCACTGAATGAAATATAAATGGTTAACTTTTTGCTGTTCTAATGTAGGTCTTCAGGAGTGGGCTGCTGTTTGTCCTTTGCTTTGAGGGTGACTGTGAGAGTGAGAGCAAGGCATTCTGGGAATCCCAGCCAGCCCTGGATGTGGTTGAGTCTCAGCTATCAGCAGCAGAAGAAAAGTTTGTCCAATGCGGCCCCTCTATATACTGAAGCTCACCTCCAGGGGCATCATGAGTGGATAACGGGCGTGGCCAGAGGCGGTGCATAGGTCAAGGGGTGGAGCCACTGCGGTGGATGGGCAGTTTTGAGTTGGAGGGAGGTGCTATAAATGATGACCAGTCTTTTCCGCCGGAGTAACGCAAACAGTAACCATGGCAGCGGTACGCGAGGGGGCGACGCTGCCTCAGGAGAGCTCAATAACAGGAGGCCTCCACGCCAGGTCCGGAGGTTGGAGTTTAGCCAGGCCATGGACGACTTTAAGACGATGTTCCCCAGCATGGAGCATGAGGTTATCGAGTGTGTCTTGAGAGCCAACCATGGTGCTGTCGACTCCACCATTGACCAACTACTGCAGATGAGCTTGGACAGCCAGGCCACAGATGACAGCTCGGATTCTGAGGACAGCATCCCTCCAGAGGTGAGTCTAGGAACTTTTATTGAGAGCTAAAAGATCTTGGTACACAAAAGAATGTTCCCATTGAATCTCCTGCAGATCCTGGAGAGAACGCTGGAGCCGGACAGCTCAGATGAGGAGCCTCCACCCGTCTACGCGCCACCCTCCTATGACATGCACATCTATGACAGAAAACATCCTGCAGATGTACCATCCACACCACCACCCAGGCAAGAACATCTATTCATGGTTCCTATTGGAGGAAATGACTAATAATAACACTAGACTTTAATCTGTGAGAGACATTGTGTCTGCATTCACTTTGTTGAAATGCTTTTCATGTTGACAAGACAAATTTCAGCTGCTATCATCTTCAGGGGCGCCGCTACAGTTTCTGGGCCCCCTGGACAGCATGTCAACTCGGGCCCCCCTCGCATTCACAGGGGGTGGGGGGTCAACCTCGGTAGAAATTGTGATCGATAGACTTTGTCTAAGACCACGTTTGTAAAATGTCATGTATCGGCATCATATATTGGCCATCGGCTGCCCTGATTCCTAAATATTGGCATCGGATAGAGAAAAAGTTTTAAACGTGATTAAAGTTATTTTCTCTCAAAAGAAAGAGTCGACTCTTAGTCATTGAAACGAGTCGTTTTAAAAGGAGTCTCAAGCGTCTCATGTTGATGTCAAAATGAATTATTAGCATATGGCCCGTCCGATTTTTCGCGTCAGTTCTTAATGAAAATGCGAATCTATTCTTTACCGCTAGGTGACGCTTTTGTAGCGTTAAAAGCCCACAAACACTGCTTTAAATTAAATCGACAAAATTACCGGAGGAGTTTAGAAAACGAATTGTTTGGGTATCGTTGAAATGAGGCAAAAAATAAATAAATAAATGCATATTATAAGAAAATGAAAGTGTTTTGGGCTTACATGCATGTCAACCTGTTGTTTGGGACTCCCAAAACCAAAATATGAATCTTACATGACCCATATAATAGGGGCACTTTAAAACACTAGCTACTATACTACTATATATTTTTTTCTCTTTCAGACAACATCAAAAGCCAACATGTCCCGATGAGCTTTACTTCTCAAGATTAGACTGCCGCTTGTGTAACTTTTCAAATTGACACATTCTTTAGTGAATGACGTCTTTCTGTGTCCCTTATTAGTTTGATGTCACTGCATCAAAGCACCAAAACCTTGAAGACTACATTATTTGATTATTCAGAGTTGTTAATGTCTGTAGTCCAAACTGACACCAAAAGCTATGTTTCCATCCAAACTTGATCATTTAACTTTTTTTTCTTTTTGCAAATTAGAATATCGCATGAAGCATTTGCGCATCAAGTGTTCAAAAGAACAAAATCACTTACTGTGAAACTGGAACAAGCATCAATAATAAAAATAAAAGTTGCTGCAACTGGGGAAGCCACTGTAGACAGCCACAGTCTTCCTACATAATAAATGACTTGCGCTTCAGAGCGCACAGACGAAACACAATAACAACCTCCGTCAGGTGATTCTGTGGTTGGAGGAGGATGTCTGATGTTTGGGAATGTGGTTGTGTGAGGTAACCAAATCATATTGATGACAGACTTTTGAGCAGGAATTTCAGAATTACTAAAGCAACGTTTGAGATGGTGTACAATTGTCCACTGGTTAGTGCACTTATCCAATAACGTGTTCAGACAAAGTTTTTTTTGTTTTGTTTTTGTTATGCAATTAGGATTTTTTTCCACCTCAGTCGAGTACATACATTTTTATGCACAGCTTGCCATTTCCGTCAGGTATTTTTTAAATGGAGTATTACAAAATTGTCTTAAAATATATGTGGATGGAAAGTTAGTTACTGACCTCTTAGTGTGTGAACAACAGCGTCTTAAAAAAAATTAATCAAAAGATGAAAATCCCATCAGGCCTTTCTAATTTCAGGAGTGTGTTTTATAAAAATGTTTTCTTTTGTACTCATTATTTTGTCAGGTTTGATGATTATCCCCCTCCTGGGCATCAGCAGGTCGGCAGATACAGGAACTGGAATCCACCGTTACTAGGCAACCTCCCTGATGACTTCCTGCGTATCCTGCCTCAGCAGTCAGAAAGTCTTCAGGTGGATTTATAACATGTATTCTGTATTAAAATCGTGGCTATTTGGTATATCACGTTTACTTCAACAAACATCTAGTTACACACAAAAATCTTACATTTACAACAACAAGCATTATTTTATGATTTGAGGACCTTAGTTTATCTCATTGATTGGTTGATGTTTTGATGTCATTTCAGTAAATAAAAAAGATCATTAGTGATTTCTTTCTCTTGCAGCGTTCTCAGAGCAACCTGTCTCAGCCTTCCTCCTCCTCCTCTTCCTCCCTGTCGTCCCTGACGCAGCTTTCCTCCAGCAGTAGTGCCCTGTCAGGTGGTGTTTGGTCATCTGAACAGGACAGGAAGTTGAAACAGTATTTAGAGGATGAACGAATAGCCCTTTTCCTGCAGAATCAGGAGTTCATGAAAGAGCTACAGCGAAACAGAGACTTCCTCATAGCTCTGGAGATAGGTACACATTCACACACAATTGTAAATGCAGACCTTAATGCGAATTTCATTTTGTCTTGTGTTTGCAAAGTCTTAATGTAATGGAAGTAGTAACATATTTAGTTATACATCCAAGAGAAATGGATTATGGAAAAGAAAAAAATGTAAAAAGGGTTAGAGTTTAAGTGGACTAAATAATTGGAGAACATCAAACAACACCAGAGAGAACTCTGTCACTTTACCAGATATATAACCTTTTTTTTTTTTTTGTTCACAATAAGTGGATTTAAACAAAAATTTAGTGACACTTAGTCAGAAACACATTGCGCATCTCACAAGCTCTCATTTCTCAAACATACTTCACAGAAGATGAAATAATGTTTGGATTTCTGCATTTGAGGAAAACCCGTCATTCATATTAACTAATTCATAAACCAACATTGCATTCAAGCATCTTTTTCAAAGTTTTTAGCAGATTTTGGGGCCCCTCAAAGTCTTGGTTACTTCAAAGATTTCTTCCACATCTTACCTGCTTTTTGGAATGATTTGTATAATGAGTAGCACCATACAAATACATTCCGAATTTACTGAATTTAGTACTAAATGCTTCATTTTAACCCCCTTTCTATTTGCAGAAAGATTTGCAATGTTTTTCATTCTCATATTCGCAAACCATTGCTCCTATCATTCTGCTGAAAAGCATTTTAAATAAATCCCAGAGGTGTGTTTGTGTGTTTGTGTGTGTGTGAACAGCTCTCACTGCAGTGTTGTGTTGTTCACTGTCTCCACTCACTCTGGAGCGGCTGATCTTCACCTGCCCTCAGTGACCCTCTTACCTGCTGTGTTTTAGATCGTCAGAGGTGCGAGAAAACACAGTGTGGTCATTCATCCGCTTGCACGGAGAACTCCGCCGAAGGTAGATTCCCTTCATCTTCATCCATCAGCCACGTCTGCCTCACAAACACTGACAGGAAGCTTCATCTGAACCTGTCTGTGCCGCCACATAAAACAACACCCAGATAACGGCCTGCAGGGACCATATTCTACGCTTTTGCAGCATTTTATTTTACGCTTAAATTAGTCCATTAACGAAAAATGTAATTTCTGTTATTATCTGCAGAACAGAAAGGAGATTTGTAAATGTGCACACGTTCATGATTAACTCTTGATGTAGGTGATAATTGTGGCTCGGGGTCTGAGGAGGCCTGTTCATCAGTCTCTGACGATGCCTTATTCATGGAGAAACTCAAGCACATGGGCAAATGTAAGAAAACACAGGAAATTCATGTAATGGCTTGAGCTCTCGCTGCTTTCTGAACACTGTAATTATTACCTACAGCTACAAGGAAGAAGCTCTTTGAAATTGCTAGATCATTTTCTGAGAAGACCAAAAGAAAGAAGTCCAAAAAGCGAGCTCTGCCCAAACACCAGTCATATCCTCACATGTCCAGCCCTGACAGTCGCTGCCTGGAGTTTGCATCTATGTATGTTGTGTAGAGAAGGACTTCTCATGTTTGTATTTCTAGATATTTCTTAGTCTAGCTATTAGTTTCAATGTAATGCGTGTGTTTAAATCTGATTATTCGATCTGCTTGTAGTTACATAAATTGTGTTGATTAAAAGGTAAACCTTTAAAAGTTAAAAGTGCTAGTTTTAAAATACATCCTAGAAGCTATATGGCATTGTAGTGTTACAGTTGTAGTGTGTTTGGTCCTTGACTTCTTCTCAGTCTGGGCTCTGCAACCTCCACCGTCAATCTCCTGGAAGAAGTAGAGGGTCCGCCATTGGGTAAATATTCTCATCTAAATGCAAACGTGAACTGTATTGGCACTGCATAAACGTATAATATATACATAATGAATATGTGTGTCTATTAGCCCAGGATGACAGCCAATTTAAGAGAGTCTCAGGAAAAGAGGAAGGGGAGGAGTCAAAGGAAGTGATGTCCTGGTAAGCACTCACAAACATACTAAACAGAAATGCGCCTATTATGGGTTATAAAAAAAAGATTCATATTTTAAATTTAGGAGTCACAAACAACAGGTTGACTTGCATGCAAGGTAAAAAAAAAACACCTAAAATGCATTTATTTATTTTTTTACCTTATTTGTTCAATGACTCCCAAATGATTCGTTCAACGATTTTATTTAAAACAGTATTTGTGCACTTCTAACGCTCCAAAAGCGGCACCTAGTCGCAAAGAATGAATTAGCATTTTTATTCAGACCAATGCAAAAATCAAGTTTTCCCAGGTCTGCGCCTACAAGTGGGCGAGCAGTATGCTAATGTTTAACATTGACAGGCTTGGGATTTCTTTTTAGATACTGTAATGCTTTAAACAGTACACTTTCAGACTTAAAGCTTTGCATAATGATTCATTTTGACTTAGAGCTGTGTTACACACTGCATGAAAGGTCATTTTCAAAAATGAACAATAGGGGCACCTTAAAACATTCCACAAATTTAGGTAATTACTACATATATTTTATGATCTCTTACAGATGGAGAAGCCTGGCTGGAGCAGCCAATGGTCTCTGCTTTAGAAAGCTTGCTTCAACAGCTCTGAAGACTGAAGCATCATGAAGATTTTACTCATTAGTTTCCTGCAAAGCTTAATTAAACCTGAGCCATAAAATCATCATAGTTCTATATTGTTTGTAATATTCTGGTTCAACAGTCTGGTTTCTGATAAGGTGTAGCAGATCTGGTGGTGTTTAGAAGAAAGTTGTGTCAGGACAGTGCTCATGCTGTGCTGGAACTCAGGACTCAGAACATCCACAAGCACAAAACTTCATTGCTCAGCTCGATAAGAAAATCTGTGTTTATCTCAGGAGAATTTAAACGGCCTGGAGCCCATGTACAGTTCCTGCCATGTTTATAGATAATGCTCTGTCCATTTCTCATGATCTTATTTGATAGTTATTACTTAGTTATTGATTAAAAATAGTTATCAAATTTAGTTTCTATATTACGATGTGTTTTCAACCAACTTACAAACCGAAATCATGCTCAAGACTTTTTTGAAAATTCTGCTTCTTTTCACCATTCATTCCTGAAATGAAGACTCATATTTTATTCTTAGTGTTAAGTAAAGTCTGGTTGTGTGCATTTACACTGGGATAGTAATTATTAAAACTAAATTGTAATTTCACTGTAAATTCTATTGATTTTCAGAGGATCAGTTTGTTTGTTATTAAATAAATTACGTTTTGAAACCAAGACATTATTGTTTGTTGTTTGATTATTAGTTTCCAGAATAAATTAAACTTTTCATATGCTCAGTCAAATATTTAGAATGAGAAACAATATATATTTAGAAACTATAAAACATGGTTACTAGTTAAACCATGGTTTTACACTACCCATAGATTGTGGGTGGGGGGAGTGAATAACCAGAGCTCTCTCCACCTTCACGACTCCACGACTGAGGTGAGACCTTTGAGCAAGGAACCGTTCCCCCAACTGGCTGTCCACTGCTCCGGGTGTGTGTGTGTGTGGTTGTTCACTTCTCACTGCTGTGTGTGTGTGTGCACTTGGATGGGTTAAATGCAGAGCACAAATTCCTAGTATGGGAAACCATACCTGGCCACATGTCACATCCTTTCCTTTCCTCCAAATGTAATCAATACAGTTTTATTATAACAAAACCATGGTTAATTAAAAGGCTTTTCACATTTAAAAATGAACATATCTCAAATAAATCAACATAGCATAACAAATCTTTCGGTCAGTATTTAAAAAGAAAGTTTAATTGCTAATAAACAATAGATATAGCTCATTTTAATGAGTATGATTATGTAGTGGGCTGAGGAAGGATGTTAGGATTCAGTAAAACGTTTTACACAAAGAAATGAATAAACACTTCACTCAAAATATCACAATCTACAATAAAACAGAGCGGGTCTCATGGGGGCAGACGTTTTGACAAAACAAACACTTTATTTGGATCATTTCCTTTTTATTAAATCCTTTCTACTCATGAAATAAAACGTATAAAGTTTGACTAAAGAATATTTGACCTCGCAAAATGAAACATTATGCTTTTGCGCGATGCTGCATCCACAACGCTAGGTGTCCGTATCATATCAGGAGCGCAACGTTATTAGCAAACTACGGTAAACTAATCAGTACCAACAAGCCACTCTAACAATTTGATAGATGTTGATAGAAATGTATTTTAGTTTAAATTAATTTATTGTCACTGCGCCATCATATTTGACCTAGGCAAGTATGTATAAGAAACGGACATGATAAACAAGCTCATGTTTGTCTCTGCTGTAACTGTCCAGCAGATGGAGCAATACACCAGTGCCTGTTTAATGTTTGTTTATCTCAAAACACAGTCATAATCTGTTATTACTGTGATAGATGACATTTATTTTGTTATCAGGAACAGCCTAAACACCTGTAGGGCCCCTGAGAGAGAGAGAGAGAGAGAGCTGGCTTTGTGTTCTCACGTGTCCGAGTGTTTCTGCTTATTGTCTGGTGTCTGCAGATTGGAGATTTATTTATAGCTGTGTCTGTCTACCTCAAAGCCCCATAATGCACCGCTACCAGATCCTGCCACTGGTGACCTTTTTACCTAGGTCTAGGTCTTAGATTATTTTAAAAAATGATCTAAAATCTGATCTCGCAAAACATAAATAGAACAAAAGCACACATTGCCCCACAGACACAAACAGTCTGAAATGTGACTGAAAAGACGTGTCAGTCGGGTATTTACTGAAAGCCTGTGTCACAGATGATCTCCGCCATCAGATTCCCCACAATCCAATTTAATCTGCTGTATCCTGGGAAGGGATTCCTCAGGCTGACCAATAGAGAGTGAGTATCATGACGACATAGCAGTGGCCAGGTAGAAGCTGCACTTTGTCTGTAGTACTTTTTGTTGTTGTTTGTTTGTGTTCTGAAACTTTCTCACATAATTGACCTGATTTAGAACCTTGTTTAATTCTGACCAAGAACTGCAATAACATCAGATATAAAAGACTCATCACACTAGCTTTGAAAAAGGTTATGGTGTGATTGGTTTTCGGATGAAGCAAGCCCTCATATGACGTTTCTTCTGTCTGCATGGAAAAGGCAAATTTCTACAAGAGCTTCCTGCGGTCATCAGCATGGAGATATTCACCCGGCACTCTGACCGGTGAGAGAAACATGTAAAAGAAAATGCTGGAGTTAATGGTGAGGTTTCAGTTAAAAAATTTTAAATTAAGATACCTTTAATTTTTTATTTTGATGTTCTATTTTAACTACTCTGGATTACTCTTAAAGAGATAGCTCATCTAAAAATTACAAATCTGATATCATATACTTAACTTTATGCTGATTTGAATTACTTTATCTGTAGGACACAAAAGAAGATATTTAAAAATATATATATTTTGGTCAATATGATGAAAGTCAGTTTTGTTTCATTGCATCAGTGCTTTCTTAACTAAAATTAATAAATACAATTTTCACTAATTGAAAAAAAGTTCAAATGAAACACAATGTAATAGATACTTAAATAATGAACACTAAATATATAAAAATGAAAGCTAATTAAAAACATAAATATTATAATAGTATATAAATATTACTAAAATAATGCTGCTTTGTATGAACAAAAACAGTTGAAATATTCTGATATTTGATCTGAACTTCATAAAGATTTGGAACGACCTGAGGATGAGTAAATAGATTGAACAGCCCCTTTAAAATTTGTATTCTTGTACTGCTCTTGTACTGCTCTGACTTCTTTATGATGTTACTTCTGCTTGTTCTCAAGCACAAAGTGATAAAATCACCTTTTGATAAAATCACTGGCTAAATGAATATATATATATACTTGTTACATTGTAAGAATGATTTGCATCAGTCTGTGAGATGAAAAAGCATAAGCATACATTGTGCATGTGTGCGCTTTTCATGCTATAAATTCTCAGATCACATTTGAACAGGAGACACCTGTATGGTGGCCCAACACCTGGAAGAGCTATGCAGATATGAAATTGCTGAATGTGTGAGATTTCTGGACATACTGTATCTTGATGTCTGTGTTTTAATGTATTACACTCATGATTAGACTTTAAGGCCTTGTTTTACTCAACTGTGACGTTCTTTCTCATATTTGCAAATTGAAACTTATTTCTCATTGTTTGAAGACTTGTGGTAGATAATCCATCCATGCAATCCAAACCTCAGTGGACACCTAGAATAATGTTCTGTCTCTGAGATACGTGTGTATGTGTTGAAGGGGAGGATGTAGAGTGTTATGCAGCACGCAGATGGAGAGATGGAGGACAGATGGAAGGATAGAGAAAGAGAGTGAGATGGAGGACAGATGGAAGAGGAGGTGAGGTTTGGAGAATGACTCAGCAGTCAGATTGAGCGTTTGATGTGAGGGAACATCACACCCTCACAGTGAGATGAGAAATCCTTCTAACACCCCCCCCCCTTACATTTTAATAAATGTGATTAAACATGCTCGTGCCTGTACGGAAGCACAAGGCAAGGCAAAGGGGTAAATTTCTACCTTTATTTATTGCATTCTAGAGCCTAAGATGTGAAAGGCCCTCTGTTTGAGCTGAGGACACCCTAAGGAAAGAATAACCACTAATAAAATCCCATAAACATTGCAGTTGTTTCTCCTAAACAGTATTTTAAGTTTAATTAGAAGAAATATGGGTTTTGGTTTGAGTCTTGTGCTTCACAGATGTGTCTTGTAATTTTGCACGCGTCTCCTCAGAACAATGTCTTAAACTGTGCTCAGATTTGCCAAGATATTAAATATCCTCCTTTTTCATTTCCAAGAGACCATATATGACGCAGTTTGAAGTCCTATCATGAAGAGGACTTCCTGGACACTTCAGATCAGGGATTTAGCCACGGCAATTTCTTTTCCCATTTAAAAGCACACCTAAATATCTGACAGCACAATTCAGCACATTTTATGGAAATATAGAAAAATTAGAGGCATTATTTTATTAGTTGTTTCTTGTAAATAAATATCTTGTTCATTTACAAAGACGTTTATTTCTTCAGTGTCATCTACGACTGACAGCATTGTGCATAGTTAAATAGGGTAAAAACAAAAAAAACTAAATTATTACGAAATATTCCTATTTATTTATTTACAAGTTTTCTCTATAGTCGTTAAAAATCATGTATAAGGCTGTAACCACATTTTGATCCCATTTACACAAATTCAGTGATAAATTTATAAATTTACTTTACAGAACTAATTTAATGTCTGTTTTAAAAATAAATCATATGGAAATGGAAAAACATCTATCTATCTATCTATCTATCTATCAAGCATTAGCCTACAGTCACGTGCGTACGGACTTCATTTCCCAGCGCGCATCGCGTCGTGCGATGTTTCCCACAGCTGACAGACAGTGAGCGGAGACTCGCAGCAGAACGCGCAGCTCGCACGACGCGCTTCCACGGCGCGCTTGGATTTGGGATTACCTCAAACCACATCTCCCTCGTGGATCCCAGTGTAGACCGCATTTGTCGTCCGTTCGGACAGTCTGATGGCATGCGTCTGTAGTAGTGCATGTGGATTGTATTATTCTTTGTAGTTGCACTCATCTCTCCATCCACGGCGTGCCCGATGCAGTGGGATGGATGGTGTTAGAGTGGGGCTGATGATGGTGGAGGAGAGTGATGAACAGAGGGACAGCAGCAGCAGCGGCGGCGGCGGTGTCGCAGCGATGGCCGCGCTACACCAGTGTGAACTGATCCAGAACATGATCGACATCTCCATCTCCAGTTTACAAGGGCTCCGGACCAAATGCGCGGCGTCCAACGATCTCACGCAGCAGGAGATCCGCACTTTAGAGGTAATAAAGACGAGAGGGGCCGAAGTGCAGCGTCATGAAAGAGCGGATCCGCTCTCGCGCGCGCGCTTTATCCGTTTCTTCTTATTTTTGCACTGCAGCTTTTTATTGTGGTGCATTATAGAGGCGCACAGGACTGGAACTGAACCCCTCTTATTGCAATTTACCAGTGAAATATTACCACGTTTGCACAGGATAGCGTGGTAATACTTGGAATTTGGACAGTACTGTGATGCTGTATTTTTAGAAACGCACAGATAGAACCTCTGTCAAAAGATATACCAGGGTTTCATGAAGAATTTTGTTAGGGGTTCTCCATTAAACAGCAAAAAAGCTACTATGGTATAGCACAGTAATCATATAGCAGCACAATATTTATGTACTTCCTTAATAAAAGAGCATAAGAAGTTTTCAGAATTTTTTATGTCAGTTGTGGCATTTACTGTTATAATTTTGGAAATGCAACAGAATCTAAAACCATCAAAAATAAAACACCCCAAATACCACGGTGCGTTTTTGTAATGGAAAACATTGAGTGTTGGTTTATGCATGGAGTTCACAGCACACTAACCCAGTGGGGGGTATATTTGACCTGGTTCTGTTGACTAGGTAAAATATTCTTGGCAGTGAGATGCTGCGTAAAGCACAGCATCCCTGCAGCATCTCCAGACCAGAACCAGTCCTGATATTTTGACAGCAAAGGCCTTCACTGGACCGTCGTCTGGTCTGTGTGATATTTTGCCGATAGTGTCTCACCCTGACTTCCACAACATTGGCGGTTAGTTGTCAGTATTGATGTGTGCTCCACCTGGAAAGTGCCCCATTGCTCCAATGGTAGGGGTAATTAATGAGGAATCAATACAGCTTTGGGGCAGATGGTGTGCAAACAGCCCCAGAGGGCCTGTAGTTTGAGTATTAGGTGAAGATGTGACCGCATGCACCAGAGTGATTGTTTTGGTGATTTGAGATGTTTGTGGAGCTCCGCAGAGGTTTTACGGAGTGTTTCGGATCTGATCTACAAGGAAGAAGAGTAGTTATATTTAAATGAAAGTATGAAATTACTACTTTTGTCTCTTTGTTCGTCACGATTTGCCATTAGATGTTTGCGAGCATGCATTATTAAAATTCTATATAGTTTTTTCTAAATGAAAAAGATAAATAGTTTTAAATGCTACAAGTGAGTTGAGTAATCATAATATTATAACGTACACCATAAAATATGATTATTTTTTTTGAACGTTTATTGGAGTATGTTTTGCAAGGAAAGTATCAGTTTCAGTCATTTAAATTTTCTTGTTTAGTTCAGTGCATTACTTGCTGTTTATTTATAATTAATTGTGAATTTTACAAGCAATTTCTGTGAGAAAATATTGTGTACGCCTATATTTTATAATATATTAATTTTGAGACTTGCTTAATATTGCATTTAAAAGTGTTAATAAATTATTTATTTATTTGATTTTTTGTTGTATAAAGTTATTTTTGGGTTTTTTTGTGCACAAAAAGTACTCTTGCAGCTTCATAAAAATTACAGCTAAACCACTGATTTCACATGGACTTACTACATTTCTGAGTCTTGAAACATTTTTGTTACGTTCAGTTTTCTACTGAAGGTCAGAAAGCTTGGAGATTTCATCAGAAACATCTTAATTTGTTCCGAAGATGAGGTTGTCACAGATTTGTAATGACATGAGGGTGAGCGATTAATGACATAATTAAAAATTTCTGGGTAAACTGTCTCTTTAAGTCCTGCTTAGTTCAGCAGAAATGTAAAAAAAAATCTAATAATGGTAAATAATTAATATGGTACAGATATATATTGTATGTATTGAGTATTGATGTACTTTTGTGAAAGAAAAAAATTCTAGAACAATTTAATGAAAGAACAGCAAATGGACTTCTTCAGGTCTGCTTCCTGCTTTAACAGGAAGCTGAATGTTCTACCTGTGTTCCAAATCAGGCACTAGTGGGCCGTTAAGTCTACAGGAAATGATGGAGTCACCACCGGGGAGCTCTTTCTCAGCCTGCTTCCTCTTTATGTGTAATGTAGCACTTTCTGGCTGTGTCTTCTTTTCTTAGAGCTTGTATCTCGAGTAGTTGCAGTAAATTAAAGGTGGTTAATCGTGTGTGTGAGCCCAGGTTTCTCAGAAAATCCTAGAGTTGTGAACCCTCAGCAGCCAGCATTACCTGTTTAACCTTGGTGAACAGGTTGATGTATTGTAAGTGTGCTCTTATGAGCATCGTTCAAAGGGACAAATGGAACCCGTCAATACTCCAGCTGTATAACAGGCCCTGGATGAACAACAGATCTGAAGTGTTCACATTCAAACCCTCACCACTTCCCGTACACTTCAGCACAATCAAGAGACGCTTGAACTCCCATTAGATTCTCACTGAAAGCTCTTTATAACATCACTTCATGTCTTTTTTTAACAGCTCACCACTCTGGCCAGGAGATAATTATTCTCAGTCTCTCCTGCTGAAGTGCTGTGTGGTTACGTTTGACCGAATGTTCTCACTCTCTCCTGCATCTGTCGTCTTGCTGATTTGCACCTTTTTTTTTCGAGCTGCATCGTTTTTGAATCGCTGGTTAACACAAGTAGGATGTGTTTCTGGATGAACGTTGTGCTGTAGCAATGTTGAAATCAGATTTTAGGGTTCAATTCAGCATAAAACAGTAAACTTATAGAAACGTTTAAAAACCATTTTAAAAAACCTATATGAAAATTCGAAAAGTTGCCTAGAAAAATAAAATTGGTAATTTTAATACTGAAATTTTAAATAAACCAAAATAAAAAATAACATAAAATAGTGATATATTAAAAAATGACCAAAAAAATCTGAACGTATAAAAATAAAAGCTTGTTCAAAATCTCAAGAAATACAATAAAGAATATAAATAATACTAAAATAGCACTTTTGTTTTTTCATGGCTTATAATGTTTTCACATTAAAAATTGTTTTTATATTATGCCTGATGACTGAGAAATGGCTGATATTAACCTTCTATATTGTTGTTTAAATAAATGAAAAATAAAACTCTAAAAGCTAAAATAAATATTACATTTTACAAGTGAATTGAGCCATCAAAGCTTTTAATGTACAAATGCAGAATTGTTATACATTTTGAGAGTGATTTTATTTTTATATTTTAATTTTGTAATTTTTATATTTAATTTTAAGCTTTTTTACCTGGAATTTTGTTATGTGCTTTTGCCACTTTTTTAGTTTTAGATGTTTTTTAGGTTTAATTCCTTTTTATTTAAGTTTTAGTTTCTAATTTTTCAAGTGATTAATTTTATTTTAAGTTATGTTTTTCCTTTAATTTTTATATGTTTCTTTTAATTAACAGAAGTGTTCATAATGGTTTTAGTCCTGATGGTAGGTTGATAGTACTTGTTTTCCATTCTAGAAACATGTACATTTTTTTCTGATCAAACCAGAGCAAATCAGCTTGCACCCTATGTCATTTTCTCAAGACTTGGGAATGTTAGTCGTGCACCAGTTGTTTCCCCAGCTGCTGCTTCCAGAGTGAGATCAGTGTGTCTCCTCACATCTTTTTCGTTGTGCAGATTCTGATGAACTCTGATGTTTGATTCCGAAAGCATGAGATGCCATCTCAGGAACACCGTGACCTACTTATATGCAGAGATCTTCAGTCTCTCTATGGATAAACGAGTTTGTTGTTGGAAAAAAAGAATAGCTAGCTGGGTTTCAGAGGGCTCCTGTTCTGCGGACTCGAGCGGTCAGCTGTTGAAGCCCTCATCAGTCTGGGCTCCCCCCCGCAGTGCTGTTTGAGAGAGTTTTGCAGTGCATTCGTGTCGTGTGCTGTCGTGGCTGTGGCTATATTTAGATGTCTTCCTCCCTACGCATTTTCAGGGTTGGTTGTTAAATAAGAAAATAATGACGTGAAGAGCATGAGCGAGAGGTGGGGGGGGGGGGAGGGAGAGTGCCAGCCAATCAGCTTGCGTCAGTTTGAGGGCTCCCAATAGACTGGGAATGGGGAGGGGGGGCGACAGATTCAGCCAAGCAGAGCAGGTAAGAGATGTTCCATCATTACTCGTGGCTGTCTCAGCGCTGAGCTCTTCCCCTGATATTCTCAAGCGCATCCGAGCTGCGTCACTAAGGCCTGATGAGGAGCTGTCATCCTGGCTGGATCATGTAATGCGATGTAGATGATCAGATTGTTTAATCAAGTAATGCTCTTTGATGGCAAGATCTTCACTGTTTTTTAACATTTGAGAAACATGTGAGGAACATTTTCAAACCTCCATCCACACATCTTCAGGTGTGAAGATCTGACCTCCTGCAGGAGTGTTTGGTCGACAGGGCAAGACAGATCAGTCCAGAGCCATGAGCTAGTCCTCGGTTACAATATTCCTGCAAGGGTTTTTGTTTTGGTGCGTATTTGGTTTAGCTTAAAACTGCATGTCAACAAGTGGTTGATGTCATCTTTAGTGTTAATTGGCTGCTGTTGGGTATAATGTAGTTTTCCAGTTTTCCAACCGGAGATTTGTTAGAATTTGATAGAAATGGCCAAGAACAGTAGAATATAATAAACAAAATAAAATGTTAATATAAAAGAATAATAGTTTTGTAATAAATTTAAAAATAGCATGTAAAATGTTAATTATGTAAATGATTTATTTATATATATATATATATATATATATATATATATATAATACATTTATAAAATAAATTTTAGTTTTTAGTATGTATTGTTTTGTACGTATTATGAGTATAAATTATGAATGTGTGTGTATATGTATATACTATATATAATAGTGTTGGGCAACGATTAATCACAATTAAAAAAAAATGTTTTATCAAAATGTATTTATCAGAATTATAAGTTTTTGTGTGCATAATATATTTGTGTGTATTTTTTATATATATATATATATATATATAATTTTTTTTTTTTATATACATATATTATATAAATATATACACTTATATATACATTTATATAAATATATACATACTGTATTTATGTGTATTTATATATACACAATGAATGTACACACACACACACATATATGTATGTGTGTGTATGTATGTATATATATATATATATATATAATGTCATTTTTTCTAATATATTTCATACATTAGATCAAATATTTAAACAGTTTCGTATTTTTTTGGATATGTAATTATTATTATTTCATAAGATGTAAATTAATTAAATATACTCACAATTGTTACTGATATTAATTGAAAGTTTAGATTACAACATTACTTAATCTTTGTGTATCTATTCAAATTTAGTGTACATGTACTAAGTAGTTTTTCCAACTTCCAGTTAATCTGTATTTTCTGTTTAATTGTTAAAAAACAAACCTTCAATGTGGAGTTTGTGTCATTAATTACCAAGTCAAGTACTAAAATTGTGCTTTTCTTTGAGCTGCTGGGAATAGATAAACATGTTTATTTCTTCTATAATTGAATCCCTAATACATGCTCATTAATACTACTGTATCTTATGAGATTATCGGGTCGACAGAGTCAGCATATACACAGACACGCGACCCACATGTGACACGACACTTTACATGTGTAAACGTCTGAGAAGCGGTGCAGGGATTAGCTGCAGGTTTTTGTAAATCTCTCGTGTGTGTAGTGTAGGGGATTGTCTGAGGCCTGTGGGCAACTCGTAAGCAGGGATTGGCGTTAATCACATTACACCAGGGTGACAGGTGAAACTGCATCGAGAGGCATGCTAATCAATGTGGATCAGGCGGTTACCTCACAGCTTGTACATGCGCTTGCATTGTTTGACATTTTTTCTGCAGATCTGTCTGTGGTCTTTGAGCAGCTGGGCAGTTCCTGCCCTTTGACTGTCAATCACACCTGCTGACCTCACTGAGCCGTTGTCATGGCAGCCTTGCCACATATCCCCCCCACCCCCCAAATATCACAAGTGTTGCTTACCATAACATTTAAATCATTCAATTATATATTGTGGTTTATTTTACATGTAAAATAACATTTTGCAGTGATTTAGTGGTGCTTTTGTCTCGACGCACATGTTTTTGGCTCCATTTTATTTTTGTTCCTAATGTTGTGTTGATGTCTGAGAACAGGTTGCCCCAGATATTCTCAGTAAGATTAAAAACCTCATCCTTTTTTAGCAGCTACCTACCGGCTATGGTATTACTATGATCGGATGCTATTTCCATGGTGCTTCAATATACCGTTGTATGAATTATTATTTTATTAATTTATATTGTTGGATAATATATTCCCATAGTGCAAAGGTATTGTAAAAACCTTATTATGTTACTATATTGGAAATCACAAATTATATCTCCTTAATACCTAGATGGCATTGGGAAGGTAAATGAACACTTTTTGGATACAGTCTTCTCAGATTTTTCCTTAGTGATTTTTGATGTTTAACTTATTAGTTTATATTTAATTTTATTTCAGTTAACAAAATGTTTAGAGTAGTATTAGTTTGCGACCCTGCTATCTATAATCTGTAATGTCCTCTACAGTCCGAATCAAAAGATTCTTAACAATCCATATAGATTTAAATTCAAATTTAATGTTAATTAATTTAATGAGAAATATTTTCCTGTTTGTGATATTTTCTAATTTATTTCTAAAATAATTTTAGTATTTCTGATAATACTATCCATTAGTTAAATATAATTATAATAGATGTTTTGAAAAATTATGATGGTTTTTTTGTTTTTCCCATAGAATGACCATTTGATGACTTTCTTCAGTGGAACAAAAAACAAGATGATTTGAGGAACTGTTATTTGTCCATAACATGAAGTCAATGGGGTCCAGAACAACGGTGTTTGGACAAAAACAGATCATCTTGTTTTGTGTTCCACTGAAGAACGTCAGTGGAAATGATGAGTAAATGATGACAGAACTTTTTTTGGGTGAACTTTGTCACCTAAACTATAAAAGAACTTCTCAATATATGTCCAAAAATGTTTTGCCACTGTAGGAACATTTTTAGCTTCAATAAGCTAAAAAAATGTTACCGTGTTATATGTGATGATGCGACAAACTTTGATGATTCAACAAATTTCTGAGAATATCACGAACACAGATTTGTAGATTATGACTAGATGACTGTGCCATGCTGTGTAGAGATGTCTAGTTTTCACCATGTTTTTCTGTCTGTGGGAAAATCCCACTCTGAAAAAAAAAAAAGCGTTACTGACGACCCAGGAGTGTAGTTGCTAGGAAACCTGACGTCACACTTTCACCAGTTTATTGTTATCAGTGATGAGTGTGTGTGTGTGTGTGTGTGCAGAGACAGCAGCACAGGCTCAGGACCTGGTCTGGTCATCAGCAGGTTGGAACAGAACCTTCCCAAAACATTTAATCTGGGCCACGCATGCGTGTGTTATGAATATGAGAAATTCAACTGGAGAAACTAAAATACAGAGACACTTTATCCTGCTAGACAATTTAGTAAATAGATTCAATACAAAGACATTTCCAGTGAGCTCTATAATATCTGGAGAAAGCTAGCTGTTAGCATTCCCATTCATCTCAATGGCATTTGCAACTTTAGTGCAGTGCACAACTTAAAATCTGCTATCAGGAATAACACAACCCACAAAAAAGTGTTTAGCTTTGTTAGAGTCTCCTGTGTTAAGATGAGAGGAGTTGAGAATGGTGGGCTTTGTTGTTTGGTCTGAGAAAAATAGGCTGTTGGTGTGTCTCTGCAGGCTTTAAGCCACTGCGGCCTTAACTTTCACACCAACAGCGAAGAATCATCCTGTTCATCTCCGTCTAGCTTTGGCCAAGCCCCAAAATCAATGTTCACAGAGACGAACCAACAAAAGAACATGAAAGTGGGTGTTTCTCTGCTTCACTCAGAGCTGTGAGACTAGAAAACCAGGAATCATGCCAGTGCTGTGGCCGTTATGGTGGACACCATGATTAGTCCCAGGATCGTGACGTTCTTTTTGAGCACATGTTCAGAAAGTGGTCATGGATTTCTTTTATTGTTCCCTGATTACCTTTTTAATTTTTTTTTTAAAAACATATTAAAGCTTTCTTGTAGCTCAAATACTAGAGCATGTCAGTCGTTTTGGATAAAACCACCTGCTAAATTCATAAATGTAAAGATACTAGTTATAGTTTCTAAACCATAGGTAACTCTGCTGAACAAACAGAGCCATAGCAGCTTAAGGTGGTCAAGTGGTTTTGTAGGATGTGGTAGGTGTTTTGTTGCTGTTACCAGTTCTGACCAGCCTGACCAAGGTGGCTATCTAGAGACCAAGTAAAAACCACGAAAAGCTGGACATGCTAAAAGGTAAAACAATGAATGGCACCTCAGGTAAGATTAATCTAACTATGATTTCAGTAAAAAGATATAAGGAAAATAGAGGCTAAGAATAATAAAGAATATATATATATATATATATATATATATATATGTATGTATGTGTGTGTGTGTGTGTGTATATATATATATATACACATCATGTTCCTTATACATATATATATAAGGAACATGATGTGTCCCTAATGTTAGCATACATGCAAGAATCTGCACTAAATTACCAGTTTGTACAGCTTGTGTTACAATAGAACAGTGTCTTAATACCAGTTTTAAGTATTATTAGGCCCAATATCTAGATTTAGAATCTGTATATCACCTTTTATAATGGCTATAAAATAGAGTTTTTTAGCTGGAAATGGTTCAGGTTTCTCCTGTGTGTAGTGTGCAGTATATGAGCATCGGTAAGACCTTGTGCTGTTGAACGGTTGTGAGGCTATTTTGTTAATGCTGAAATCTGAGCGCTGTTAAAAACTCAGACCTCAAGCACTTGACATAAATTTTCATATTGACTGCGATAGATAAAAGCTTTTGAATGGCAGTTGAGCTTTATTGAGTGGAGTGCTCACTGTCCTCTGTGTAATTAGCATTTAGCTGTCAGCAACGGAGCTTTAATTTCTTGTTTATTGGCTCTGACCTCCCACAAGGTGCTTTCGGTTCCCTGTCCTCCTACGCGTGTGACCCCTGACCCCGGCTGGTGTTTGTTCTGCCGTCTGCTACGAGATGCTCGCCTGCAGTGTGCGGGTCCTTTGTTGGCTTCTGCTGCGACGGTGTGCTCAAGGTCTTTTTCTTTTTTCCTGAAATATGCGATTGAACGTATGCACAAAAGAGTGCGTTTGTGAGCTGATGGCTCTTGAGAGGTTGTCATTGAAGCTCTGATTCACCTGTTGAGGTACTGGTTTCTCTCAGGGCCGTGTGTGAGTTTTTGTAACTGAGATAAAGACTGAGAACTTTCAGACAGAAATTCCCCAGTACAAAGATCTGATCGTTTCATTAAGGACTTCAAACAGAGCACAAATTGAGTCTGGTTGGAGTATGCAAGCATCAGTTTGAGAATGTGGGGGTCATCTGTATATCATTTTCAATATATGAGGGACTTATTTAAAGGCAGGGTATATGATTTCTGAAGGCCAATGTTGATATCTGAAATAGGGCTGGGCGATATGGCTGAAAACTGTATCACGATAAAAAAGTGTTTCATATCGGTCGATATCGATAATTATCAATGTTTTTATGACCCATTTAAAAAAAGGACCAGGAGAAAAATATATTACATTAAAACATTTTTATTTTAAATTGAACCTTCCTCTGATCATAATCCCCTCAGTTATTAAGACAGAAATGTCAACAATCATGGAAAACTCAAATAATTAAAA
>JAUMHE010033229.1:0-17652 GCA_032359235.1 Enteromius mattozi | reverse complement strand
TGGCTTAAGTATTCCTATTTCTTGGATGTTTAAAGGTTGATAACAATACTGTACGACTGAGACTGCATGTAGCGAGATTTTTATTGATCAAAAGATTTTCATAATTTTTTGTTTTCGAAAAAAGTCTTTTGCGCTCAACAAGACTGCATTTATTTGATCCAAAATACAGTAATATTGTGAAATAATATTACACTTTAAAATGACTGTTTTTTATTTGAATATATATTAAAATGCAATTTATTCCTCCGATCAAAGTTGAATTTTCAGCATCATTACCCCAGTCTTCAATGTCACATGATCCTTCAGAAATCATTCTAATATGATGCTTTGCTGCGCAGTTATTGTCAATTACTGTGCTCAAATACTCATAATGAAATTGGTTGTTGGTGCTTAACTTTTTGTGGAAACAGATAGATACATAGATTGTATTCTCTAAAATTTATCGTAAATACATTTTGTATTAGCTGATGCATATCCAAATTTGTAACCTGTTTATTTAAACAACCTTTTCATTCAACCAATGGAGAGGGTTTATCCATTTGTCTGACCAAAAGAAAACAGAGACGGATGTCAAGAACCTGTTTGGAAACAATCATTATATTTGCAGTTATGTTTGCTGCCTCTAGAGGTCCTTAAATACTTCAGTTTGACCATAAGCATTTACTCATTACACTACATTTACAAATACTTGGGTATCACAAGCAAACTGTAAGCAGGTAAGATCATCCAGAAAGCCAAACTCTTTTGCTCAGGCCTCATAAAGCGCCTGACAGGTGTGTTATCAAGACATCAGGCTGAAATCCTCAACCATTTCAAAGTGACAGCTCTTATCTTTACAGCCGAGCCAGCGCCAAACCTCTGCCATATGACAGGACATACGGTGGGCTGCTGTCAGCCCACCTACAACACATCAATCATGAATAGAAGTCCTTCCCACACACCTGTGGCCGTGTGCCTCTATTACAGGCAGCACAGGTGACATTTAAACCACTTCATCACAGTATCACAATGAAATTCGAATATAAACACAACAGCATAAACACAAGCATCATGCAATCATGTGCATTTGTAGTGCAGAAACTCACATTTAAAGGAACATACCTCATTTTCATGTCAGTCCAAACCTGTGTTACTTATTCTTCTGTAAAATACAAAATCAAATATTTAGCAGAATGTTCATGATGCTCATTTACACACAATAAAAGGGCAAAATCGTTATATCAATCAAAACATAAAATCTACATAAGTAACAATATTCCAAGTTCTCTGAGGTTATGCAACAACTTAAGATGTTGGTTAATTAAAAGCTGCTTTTACAATTCATCTGCATTTATGCAAATTCAAATATGGGTTCTGGCACAGATATGAATACATAATTCAGAAATGATTGTGGTATTAAAATGCATCTCCTTGTTAATAGAGAACGTTCTCAGAACGTTGTAGGAAGGTTTTCTTAAAGTCATTTCAGTAATGTTAATACAACATTTGTGCTAAGTTGTCCTTCTTAAAACTTTAGTACAAAAATGTTATTTAGGCATATACATTAAGCCATTCGTGGATTATTTTCCGAAATATTTCAGTTGGAAGTTTGTTTAACATTTATTAAACATCGCTGTATTTACAAAATGAACATTCAAAAGTAACATTATTTATTATTATTATTAATATAATATTATTATTATTATTATTATTTAAATGCAGACCATTCAAAGAACATTCAAAAGTAACATTTCCACATTGTTTGGAACACGATTAGGCTATTTAAAAAATATTCCTAGCAATTTATAATGTTCAGAAATGAAAGAAAGAACGGGTTAGTGATACGTTCTTGGAACGTTTTTGTAAGAGGACATCTAGAAACCTAAGCGAGCTGCACAAAAGACGTCTGTAAAAGCGGGGGAACGCTAGTAGACAGCAGTGAGTGTGCTGTTAGATGGTCAGGCCTGCTTTACTAATGCGCTCTGGCGGGCTTTGATGTGGTTCAGCGATGACCAGCTCTGTGAAGACCTCGTCCCCCGTCACGCGATCACAGCCCTTTAACTGCGTCTGTGTGTGTGGACAACAGACATGAACAAATCTCAACTTCTGTTTGTTTTAACACACATATCCATTCCTGTCGCCCAAACAGATTGGAGGCGGAACACGCTGATAAATAATTCACTCGTCTGACAGCAGGTCCACACACACACACACACACCTTTGATGCTCTGTGGCGCAGTTGGGGTCGTTTGCCCTGTTTGGTTCATCCTACACAAACGCACATATTTTTTCAATGTATTTCTTTATAAAAACACTGAACCAGAGCTCGCAATAACATCATCATCATCAACATAGAACAGTACATGTGCATTATATTGCACTGATAATGCTATTGTGACTAAATACATATAATCTTTAATTAATATGTATTTATTTTGGAACAAAACAAAGGACAACAGCTAAGAAAATGTGTCAAAATGTTCTTCCTGTAACAAAATTAGATTTTTTTTTTAAGTTATTTGATTATTAATAATGTTAGCACCAAAAAAACATTATTTTCATGAACTTTCAGAAATGCTATTTTCCCTTAAATGTTTCTGTTAGTCTAATGTTTTTCTAATGTTACTACCCGTTCAGAGAACATTCAAAAGTATCAAAAGTAGTTTGCAAAATTATCTAATGAAATGCTCTCCTAACGTTTACATAACCAAGAAAAAAACAACAAGACCTGAGCGTTTTGAACATTTGAACAAGATTAAGTAAATTATAGTAATACCATGGTAGCCTACTTGTTTGCAAGTAATAACAACCATGCATCTGTTTATTAAACAAATGAACAAAGCACTATTTTAACAAATAAGTATAGTATCATTAACGATTACATAATGTTAAATAATAGTGAGAACAATGTAGGACTGCAGTGATGATTGAAAACTGGTTTAATGATGTTACTGATCAATAGAGGGCGCTAGTACTCAATGTGTGTGTGTGTGTGTGTGTGTCTGTTTCTGATCAGTTTATCACGTTATATGCTTAAATCAGTGTATAGATTAAATAATGCAGAAGTGGTTTCTTTAAATAAGCAAAAATGAATGAATGAAGAAAAAAAAAATTATTCCCTCATTCATATGATGACTTAAAATGAAGCAGAACATTTACAAAAAGGTCCAAAAATATAATTATTTTTTTAAAGATGTTAGACATGTAGAATGGCAAAAGTAAATTTGTTTGGACATGCAGAATCATACTAAAGGTTTATTTATTTATTTAAAATCAAGAGCAACACATCAAAGAATAATGCAGGAGTGATAGATTTAAGCTCTCTTAAGGTAAATGTGACAGAAGTGCAAGGTTCAGGACAGATAGAGGGACACACACATCTGTCATGTAAGACGTGAAGTCTGGTGAGTTTTAAAGGGGGAGGTCCAGAGAGAGTTTGAAGAAACACGAGTTCACATTTAGCTGGAATAAATCACACTTAGTACGACAGCGGCCCCTCTGGACCCCGAAGGGCCGTCACTGCAAATGAGTGATTAAAGAAGAAACCGATCGCTCCCTGTGTTAGTCAGTCTATTGAATTAGCTTCAATAATCACAATTAACTATAACATAATAAACTAAATTAATAACACTCAGACATAACGTGTGTTATTTTTTAGGAGTGTTATTGTTCAAATGACTTGACACAAGAGAATGCATGCTTGTGTATTTTAATACACAAAGTCCTTTATGAAATGATTAGAAGTGTTTGATCCTTTCCAGTGTGGTGACAGACAGCTGTGGAGAGTCAGACGCGGCCCGTACCTGAGACTCTGAGAGCTGCTTCAGTCTGCCGGGTTTCCTGTGCTGCTACGAAAAAGGAGATAATTCATTCATCTAATGGGACCAATAAATTCAAGTATTAACTGCGCCACACCATATAACAGAGGAGAGCCTGGAGAAATGGAAGACAGATGAAGGCTGGAGAGAGAGAGAGAGAGAGAGAGAGAGAGAGAGAGGCTTGTGAAAGGAAAACAACGTGCAGAACGAAATAAGATGATGAGAACACAAAACATCAGGTATATGAGAAAGGTAAATAAATCTATATCTATCTATCTGTCTGTCTGTCTGTCTCTGTCTATCATCACTCTGTCTATCTATCCATCCATTCAAATATCTGTCTGTCATATTTATCTTTCTATGTATCTGTCTATCATCACTCTATCACTGTATCTATCACTCCATCTATCTATCCATCCATCCATTCATCCATCCGTCCATCTATCTGTCTATCTATCTGTCTGTCATATTTATCTTTCTATCTATCATTCTATCCATTGTTCTTTCTATCTGTCTGTCTGTCTCTCTGTCTATCATCGCTCTATCGTTCTATCTATCTATCTATCTATCCATTGTTCTATCTATCTATCATCTATCTTTCTGTCTGTCTGATTATCTATCTATCTATGTCCATCATCACTATCACTCTATCCATCCATCTATCTATCTATCTGTCTGTCTGTCTCTGTCCATCATCACTATCACTCTATCCATCCATCAATCCATCCATCCATCCATCCATCCATCTATCTATCATTCTATCCATTGTTCTGTCTATCTATCTATCTGTTTGTCTGTCTGTCTGTATATCTATCTATCTATCCATCCATCCATCCATCCATCCATCCATCCATCTGTCTATCTGTCTATCTGTCTGTCTGTCTGTCTATCTATCTATCTATCTATCTATCTATCCATCTATCCATCTATGGTCACAGTACTGCTGTTACAGGAGGATTCTGGGCTGTTGTGGAGTGAGAGGAGATCTGAGGAAAGAGAGAGAGAGAAAGTGAGCGAGGGAAGGAGAGTGAAGGAGGAGGGGCAGAACTGGGGCTGTGTGCTGCTAACAGGCCTCTAGGGAATTAGCGCTTGACGGACCATATGGGTAACATAGAAAGAGTGAGAGAGAGAGAAAAAGAGAGAGAGAGGGTGGCAGGGGCCCTGAGGCTGGCAAGGCCCCTCCGCCACAGCTTCAGCTGTTACCCATGAGCCCTTGGGCCAGGGGAATACAGCCTCACAACAAAGAAAACAGCGGAAAGCGCCGGGCGGCTGGCAGCCTCTGTGTGGGAGAGAACGCACATCAACCTGAGCAGCGGAGGCCTTCCTCCATTACAACTTCATCTGACAGCTTACACGCTTCCCAAGATGAGCTGTCTGCCAAGTCAGAGCGCTTTATCATTGCTCCTTTTGAATGCAATAAATCTAGAGAAAATATACGTATTCGAAAAGTGCTGCCAATTTGTCAGGATGGATGTTCTGCAGAAGACCCTCCACAATGGATAACTGCAACCACAACCATCTGAACCCTCTCAGTTTTAGTGGACAATCTGAAAACAACTACCAAGAAAATGTTTGCACGACTCCCTTGGTTAGGGTTGCTAGGTCTGACAAACATTACAGAAAGACCCATGGGAACTGGACATTTCTGTAAACAGTGTCATTCACAGTAAAAAGGTCTCGAAAAGTGAACAAATAATTGACATTATCATTTTACGTGGGCTAGAATGAAGCGCAACATCACAAAAATGTGCTGTTTTGTCAGGTTTCATGCATTTGTTGTACTTTAGAAGTTGGAAACTTTTTTCAAAGCTGACTTGACTGCGGTATTCATATTCAGCTTTCATTGGTGACAACACTACATAGATCCATTACGGCTATGTTGCCATAAAAACAAATTTTTTGAGTCAGGAGATAAAAATATAAGATATTATGGCAGACAGCAACAGTTTCCATTTACTCTTTTAAGGCTGATTTCACAAGGTATCTCATGAAGCAAGTAAAGCATTCTCTTGTGCATTAATCTCACTAGAAATCACTTCCATATAATAATAAAACCATTTCAAAGTTTAGGATGGGTAAAAATTCTAATATTTTTTCAAATAAATCTTCAGCTCACCAAAGCTGTATTTATTTTATTTAAATATAGTAAATACAGTAAAATTTGAAAATATTTTCACAATTTAAAATAACTTTTTTCTGTGTGAATATATGTTGAAATGTAATTTATTTCTGTGATGCATAGCTGAATTTTCAGCATCATTACTCTTCAGCGTCACATGATCCTTCAGAAATCATTCCAATATACTGATTCACTGCTTAAGAAACATTTCTAGTTATTATCTGTGTTGTCAAACATTATATTTTTCAGGATTCCTTAGAATAGAAAGTTTAAAAGAACAGCTTTTATTAAAAAATATTTTTGTAATATTATAAATGTCTTTACTGTTACTTTTGATTAATGTAATACATCCTTACTATTAATTGAATGAAACAAAAATCATTTATTCCATTTTTACTGCATAAAGCTTCCTGCATTATAGTAAAAACATGTAGTATTACAGTAAAAAAAAAAAAAATTAGGTTATACAATGTGACAAATGGAAAAATGCATTTTTATATATTTTCTAATTGGGGAGAAATATGAACTGGAAGTGCTCTTGTCATGTTCAGGTTTTGTGCAGCTTTTGCTATTGTAATGCTGGTCCTGCCTCTCCAGCCCCGAAACAAAAATCCCTGAGATCAGCTTTAGATGACAAACAGCTAATTAATTTTTCAAGCATGTGGGTATTGTGTGTGTGTGTGTGTGATGGCTGCAGGGTGGGGAGATGTTGCCCTCAGCTGAGTATGTGAAACTTGTGAGATTAATTTAAGATCATTGACGTGTAGCATTAGCATCAGAACTCAGAAGATCGCTTCATTTCCTGTTGGCCACGGCCAGGGCAGGAAACCGAGTGGAGGACATGGACACTGACCAAAGAGAGCCAAACTTATACCGACAAACAACCTTAAGCCAAAAATTACAAATCTGTTATTGTTTACACACCCATGTGTTGTTTTGAAAAAACCAGTATGACTTTCTTTCATCTGAGGAGTACAAAAGGAGATGCTGTGATTAGTTGAGATCAAGTATGGCACCAAACACCATTGGCTCAGGATCAGAAATAGCATTATTAATGTTAATTCACTTTTTGATTTGTACGCATTAGAAAATTAAAACTTGCATGACGAAACAGTTATTCAAACTGAGATTAAATTACACACACACACACACACACATATATATATATATATAGATATAGGTTTGAGACAATTTGAGGGTAAGTAAAAAAAATCAACACAGATGGTTCAAGCCCAATGTAGCATATGCGACTGACTTATACTTTAATACTGCATAAACACACATAGGTCATGCATATATATTGCATTCACAAAGCCCTCATACATCTCTCTTAAAAATCTCATCTGATTCCAAACAAAGCTGCGGCCAATATTCCAGTCACATTGAAGGCAGTCAGAAAAACACAATTCCTGTCTGGCAGCTTATGATTATTGAGCACCCGGTTCTCAGGGCCGAATCAAGGCTTTCCTGTCCTTCAAATAAAATGCCAGCTTTATTAGTTTCACACTTAAAATGATGTTCAGAAAGCTTATTCAAGCGCAACGATCGGGCTTTTAGTTTTAACGAGTGCATACATCATAAAGCGATCTCGATGTAATAATCATCCATCATAATTGAGACACGGGACCAGCTGAGGGACCCGCGCGCGGAATGGGAAACAGATTTGGAGAAGGCGGCGACGTGCAACGCAAACGCGAATTGGCGCGCGCATGCCGCGAAGAAAAACTGTTAGTTTATTGGGCTCCTGCGGGACCGCGCGAGTGGTTTTTCAGTTAACTCGGAGAAACTTTGATATCCAGACCTGTCAGAGTGAGAAAGTGTGCTTTTGCGCCTAATCCTGATAGCGTTATTGTGTGTGTTTTACTGCGGGCGCATTACTCACGCGCGTCTGTTCGTTTTGCACTCGTTTTATGTGCATCAGTCCGCTGGGTCTCTGCTCCGTCCCATGCTGCGTCAGCCGCGGTCTCACGTCTGGGCCAGGCTTTAATTACAGTGCAGGCTGCTGTATTTCTGAAGGGGGTTGTTGGTCGTCCCCCCTGAGCGTGGATGTCAGGCCTGCTGAGGTGCGGTGCGGGCGGGACGGATCGCGACCCCTCCTCCTGATCCCAGCGTCCCACGGGGCTTTAGGGCTTTACCGCGGTGCCACTGCCTCCCCTGGCCCTGACGCTGCCCACCTGCCACCTAATAAAAACAGACACACATACATCACAGCTTTAAACACAGAGGCCCCGGTATTTGGACGCTTAAAACACTTAAAAACGTCACTGATTTATTTATCAAATCAAGTGAGTGCATCTGCTCAAATGCTATTGGAATTGCATTCTTCTTCATCAATTTTGAAGTCTCTGTGTCTTACAGGTGTTGCTGAAGAAGAACCACAGATGTAGAAAATCACATTCACTAAAGCATGATCCATCAGCAATACTAGCACTGTTGTTTTACCGTTTCAACCTGTACAACAAGTGGTTTGCTTGAAAAGTGTATCTTTCTTTACAACAAATGACATATGTTTTGATAGTTTGCATCTCATGTAATAACATTCATACATTGTTACTTTCTATTCATTAAAAAGAATCCTGAAAATACAATTGTTTCCACAAAAATATGAAGCAGCACAACTAATTTTAACTGATAATAATCAGAAATGTTGCTAGCTATTAGAATTCTTTTTTTACGGATCATGTACACAAAGGGTGTAGAGTTTAATTTTGGTATAGGTGGGGACATAACAGCAGACAACATATATTTAATTGTTTGATAAATTATTTCTGGGGACAGATTAGTAGTAAGGAGACTGGTAGGGACATGTATAGCGTCACTACTGAATTTTACACCCTTGAAAATCACAAGCAATGTGTTCCCCCGCCGTACAGTGGTTTAGGCACGAAGCGATACGTATGGCTGTACTGGGCATGCGCACATCAACAGTATAATTTTTGTCACACTGTACAACAATAGTTACTATTTTTTCATTTTTGTCAAGGGTAGATGTATACACCACAATATAATATTTAGAAAATGAATTTAATTGTTTATTTCCGGTCGGAGCCCGTCTAACTACCATACAGATCGCGTTTTTACGCGTTCCCAATCACGTTCCGGAGGGTCCCACTCGGTAGAAAAAGGGATCGCGATTTCTACGAGCTCCTCTATCGTCGGGTCGTTAGAATGGTCTTGTGGCGTGTAGGCTTACTAATGGACTTATACTTCACGATTGGTATCATAACTGCATACCAAACATGCGCGTATAGCATGCACGCCAAAGTCGACATTTTCGTTTTTATTTGGCATACTATTTATATGCATTTTCATGAGGCCGGGCTCTCTAATTCATTATATTTTAAATAGGGCACTGCAGTTCAGTTAGTGATAGTTTTATAAGAAATGCTGTCTTGGTGAGCATAAACCCTTCTCTAAAACCACATCAGAATGAGAAAGAGCTTTATTGCCAAGTATGTTTGCACATACAAGGAATTTGTTTTGTTGTCACAGCTTCCAGTACACAGAGACAACAACAGCACAAAGAAGAATAAAATCAAAATCAAAAACACAATAATACATTTAAATAAATAAATTGTGAATTGTATGTACAGGTGTGCTATATGGATTAAACAGAAATAGTATAAAAATAATGATTAGAAATGATAATAAGATGAAGGATGTACTATACTGTAGGGTATAAATATGCATTCACGCAAAAACACAGTTTCTAACTTTTTCTTGCAGTTTCAAAGTATAATAGTTTAGACTAATAGAAACAATATCAAACCGTAATGCTTGAACCACAAGTTATTGAAGAGATAAAGTTCTAATCTGAACCTCCACCTGCTCTCAGCTTCAACAAAAGAAACACTTTTCCAACGCACAACATAAACACACCTATAAGGACCAAATAGGCTTGCTTGTGTACTGTACACACACACACCTTCTCACTGGTTCAATCTGACATTATCCGGCTCACAGCGGCTGTCCACAAGTGTTGGCTGATCAATAGGTCTTCTTCTGCTCCCGTATCGACGACGGAGCGCGCTCATTGATCACGTCCAGACCCCGAGGCCCCGGCTTCAAAGATAATTGGGCACTGGGACGGGCCTTTCCATGATTGACAGGGGTCCGAGATGTTAATAAACCCCCAGGCTTTGCTTTACCAGTATGTGCGATGCAGCCCGGGTCATTATTCGCCGAAACCGTGTCTTTGTCATCCCCAGTTAAGATGCTCAACAACTTCATCCGTGACTTCTTCTCTGCAAAACAGAGGCGTTATTGATTAGGACTCCTAATGTATGATCGCCACGCCACACTATTATTCCGTGTATTCGGTTCAAATCAAGGTGCTTTTAAACAAGTGTCCAGCAAATGATGAAAAACCTTAATAACTGAGCGGGGCCATATTGATACTTCGTTATTAAGTAGGCCGACTCCAGCACATTAGGAAGCCATTAGAGGCAATAACAAACACACGACGCTCATTTGTTTCAATGAGCCACAGTGAATATTAGAGATTAATTGACATTGTGAGGAGGGGGAGGGTTGGGGGATAGTTTCCAGGACATTAATATTACAAAAAGTTTGATAGGACGGATAGTAGCGCGCTACGCATAAATAAACGAACAAATACTCTTTTAAACTGGAAGAAAGAGTCGTGAAACAAAGCTCAGGCCAAGAAATGGAACTGAACTAAAACAAATAGGAATTATTCAAATATTCTGTGTGTACAATGCATCCAAATGCTCTCAGAACAATAAAGTAATGAGGCCCCAATTGGGTCCCATTGCGCTCATGGGTTCTGAAAACAATAAGAGGCACTAGATCTGCCTGGGCCCGATGCTAAACCTTAGAGTTCACTTGGCATCGGGCAGTGTGTGTGTGTGTGTGCGGATGAGGCAGTCGGGATGCAGAGTTGCCGGGGGCGACTGGGCTGCTGATAGAGGCCAGTGTCCCAGCGCTCAGTGTTCGGATAATGAGGCCTTGCGCACACACACACACACGCTGGCCCAGTGTGCATTCACAGATGCGGCCCAGTTACAATCACAAGACAAGTGATCCACATCAACACAACAGCTAAACACAGAATCAAGAGGGCTGGACCCCTACACGCAAGACAACAGATCAGTCACAGCACTGGACATGTCCAAATAAGACATCACATCGTCAACCCCCATGAACTACACGTGAAACACTGCAAACAGCCTAGCAATGCCCCATCAACCACCCAAAACACCCAACAAACATTTTTGCAAAGCAAAGAAACAGTTGCCAATGGCCAAAAAAACCAACCACAACATCTTATAAACACCTAGCAACACCCTAGCAACAGCCCACAACACCATATAAACATTCCAACCATGCTAGAAACGCAACCTCCATAAACTACACACAGTATCCTAGAAACAGCCTAGCCTCGCCCTAGCAACCACCTCAAAACCCCCAGGAACCATCTACAAACTAAATACACACAACACCAAAGACACAGTCTAGCGCCCCCTAACAACTACACACAATATCCTAGAAACAGCCTAGCAATGTCCTAGTAACCACCCACAACATCAAGAAACAACATAGCAACCCCCATAAACTACACACAATACCATAGAAACAAGTTAGAAACCACCTGAAACACTCTAGAAATCATACTAGAAATATTCTGTGAATACTAAAGTCTAGCAATGCCCTAGCAACCACCAATAACACCCTAGAAATAGTTTAGCAACCCTGTCAAACTCCACGTAAAATCCTAAACACAATCTTGCAATGCCCTGGCAACCTAGAATGTATCTAAAAACCCCATCAACTACACATAACACAAAAGAAACAGTCTAGCAACACCCTACTCTGTAAAATATGACAGTAATTTTAACACAACAAAACTGTTAAAATGCTACCTGTGCAAAACCTGTTAAATGGTTAACAGTAAATTCCTGTAAAAGTTACAAGGGGAAAAAAAAAATTGACATACACAAAATTCCATGCGTTGCATTTCAAAATTTGTTTGAATTTGATGTTTTTTCTTTAAAATCACTATGTTTCTTAGTTTTTCTCATCAGTTATGTTTATCAGTTGTTAACTATCAACTACGACTTTTCCCTCAATATATTCTTAATTTGCTGCTTATTAATAGTTAATAAGGTAGTTGTTATGTTTTGTTATTGGGTAGGATTAGGGAAGTAGAATAAGAACATGTAGAATAAGGCATTAATATTCTAGTAATATGCACGCTAATAAGCAACTAGGTGTAACTGTAAAATAAAGTAATAAAGTAAAGTGGTGAAGTTTTTTTTATTGAATAATTAAAATGTATAATTAAAACTAGTAGAGATAAATATATACAGTCAGTTAAAAATAAAATGTAACAGTTGAGATGGAAATAAAAAAAATAAAATCAACTCTTGATGTCAGTGCAGTTCAAACATATAAACGTCAACACTTTCCGCTGTCTGACATTTCACCAAACGCATCAGATCAGAAAAAAATGAGATGATCTAATTCCTGGAAATGCAGGCTAAGGAAAAAAGGAAGAGTCGTTCATCAAACCTCTCACTAATTCTTTCTTCTCTTCTGCCTGTGTCTCTTTCGGAGTTGGCCTTAACCTGGAGCACGTCGCTGGGGTAGAGCGCCGAGGATTTTAGGGGGGTTCGGGTGGTGCTGAGGGCCCAGGGCATGAATATTCAGACGAGCTCCGTCTCGCTCTGCTTCCGTAGGTGCGGTCAGAGCGTTTCTCCGCCCAGCAGACCCAGAGGAGACAGACGGCCGGATGGGGCTTCGCAGAGTGAAAAGTTAGATGCTAAACACGAGACGAAGTCAGTGATATGCTGTTAGGTCACTGCAAGCACAGTGCGATGCATGAACGCAGTGTTGCAACTATATGCATGCAGGTTCCTTTTTTTGTATCTAATATATGCTTTTGCTCTGTCTCTCACACACAAACATTCTCCCTCTCTCTATCCATCACACACACACGCACACACACACTCCGATAGGCATTATGCTAATCTCGCCCCTCTGCTCTGTCACTGGTGAGCTGGTTGAGCCGCGCGCACTGCTCACCGGCTCTGTTCGCCTTAGGGCCCCTGCCGCACGTTTTGACAGAGCATCCCCTGATAGTTGGGATTAGTCCGGCTTGTTTAGATAAACCAGGGGAAGTGGAGGAGAGGAGAAACAGAGAGGGAGGGAGGGAGTTTTCTGCTGGAGACAGATGCTACACGCTTTCAACACAGACTGAAGGTGCATGTGTGTATGTACACGTATACATGTGTGCCTCCATGTCACAGGATTCACCAGCAATCCAGTGAGGATACACTGATGACATCACTACTAGAATGCAAAAAAAAACATTCTGGCAATGTTCTGTCAACGTTCTTCCAGTAATGTTAACCAAACGTTCGTTATTTGGTCTTAACTTATGTTTTCAAAGAACATTCTTACATCACTCTTGAAAATTTTTATCTAAATGTTTTTGGTGGACGTTCATCTAACCGTTTTTAAATGTTACTACTGGTTTTAGAGTGTTCAGAAAACATTAAAAAGTAACATTTAGAGTGTTTCAGAATGTTTAGAGAGAATGTGAAAGTAACAATTCTATAATTGTTACAAAATGTTACAAAAATGTAATATTTTCTCAATGTTTACATAACAAAAAAAATGTCCTACCTGGTCTCATTGCATAAACGTACCTGGGTGCACTTTTTAGCGAGACATGAAATACGTACCAATAAGTACATATCAGTGCAGTTTCCAAAAGAAATGAACACTAGAAACTAGAAGCAATAAAACCCCTAAACCCTTTATTCCTTTTCACACAAATTTACAGAGTTTTGATTAATGCAATGTAATTTTTGCACAATTTCTTGAAGAATATCATGTTATGACTTCAAAACAATATTAATATTCTGGGATAATTGAAAACTTTGAATGTTATCATCACACATATCCAGCTTCGTTCGTTCGGCAGTTTACGGAGTACAGAGATGTTCTTGAGAGGCGAGGAGCTCTGGCGTGAATCCCGTGTAACTACAGTTCGACAAATCAGTTCAAATCTGTGTAAAAGGAAGTTGGAATGACACGGGTGCATCATCAAATGCGTTTTTGTATCAATTTTGCATTTGTTAACACTATCAGGTAGGTTTAGGGTTGGATTTGGTGTAGGGCATATTTCCATCATGATAGAGCATTAATTTTTAGTGACAGTCCCTGGATATTTAACGTAATAAAAACACAGCAATACGTACCTATATCAACATAATAAAAACGTGCCAGGGGTTCACGTACTGAACCTGTGTTTTAGCACCATGTCCCTGGACATTTCTCTTTGAAACTGTGGTGAAACGTGCAGTAAGGTACATAAAGCAGTGTTGCACAAAAAGTTTTAAACCTTTACAGCCCCCAAACCTTGAAACAGTACAAAAGCGGAGTTTGTCACAATAAACCTGCTTTGACAAAACATTAATTCACATACAATCAAGACCATCTCCAGCACATTCATGAACAGAAAGGCTTGCGTTATAAAAGCTTCTGCTGCTGGATTTCCAGATCTGTAGACATACTTCACTCCGCACAGGAATCTGTGCATGTCTTTCATATCTCACCCACCGGCAATGTCACCGCATAAGTCAACCTGAGATGGCCCATAAAGAACAATAAGCTTCATTTGCAATGCAGATGCTTGAGGTTTCACCGTCTCTGGAAATATGACATATTTTGGGTTCATCCGTAAAGGGTGCACGAGCTGTATCTTGTTAGCGGATGTTGTCATGCGCTTTTGATACGTCTCGCTCCGTCCTATATATATACAGAGCTCCAGCAGCTATCAGTCTAATGAGATATTTATTGTGCTCTTTTATGGCCAGCTTTGCATGAGGAAGTGCTGTTTTTATTGGAACATTCCTGCTCGGCATTAATGACACCTTCGCACTCCTATCCGCTTTGAGCAACGTTTGAACCTCCCTATTAAACGGCCGACCTTTGACCTCAGGTTCACCCAGCCGGTGTGCACGTTCCCTCTGCTCCTGTTCTCTCGGCTTTCGGCAAAGAGAAAAGGCAGAATAAAGAAAAGGAGTGATTATCCTTTCAGAAGACCTGCCTCCTGAAAAGAAGAGGAGAAGATCTTTTATTCAGTAATGTCAGACGCAAGGAGGGGCCAACGACCGGTGCAGGAATTCAGCCTTTGATGAGTTTAAGAGAGTAAACACTTCACGAGTGTAAATGTCTCTACCTGGAAAAACATACAGCACTACTTTATATGCTACCGGTCAAACGTTTGGAATAATTATGATTCCTAATGTTTTTAAAAAGTCTCTTCTGCTCACCAAAGCTGCATTTATTTAATATATATACAGTAAAACTGTGAAATATTATTACAATATAACATTTTTTTCTAAGTGAATATATTGCTTTTTATTCCTGTGTCACATGATTCTGTCAGAAATCATTCTAATATGCTTATTGTTTATTATATTGTGACACTACAGTTCCAAAGTAAGAAAGATTTAATTAGAAGTCGGACTTCAAGTGTAAATGGAAAATGATCATTTTAAAGGTGAACTGCAGTACCTCTTTTCTAACCAATGGAAGACAGCTGCTAGAAAACAATCATTCTATTACAACTATAATTATTACTGCTTGTTATTATCATAAATATTATTACTACTGTATTATACTGAAAATGTCATCTGGTGTCATAATGACAAAAATTACACTTCAGCTGATTCAAAAATGTATTATTGACAATCACAATACTAGATTATTACTTCACAGCACAGCATACTGCTTGAACTAACACTTTATTGTGATAGTCTACTTTAGACATTCTACTAACAGTAAGTAACTTTGCAGCTACATGTCAACTAGCAGTCATTAGAGTATTAGTAGACTGTCTGACTAATATCTTCTAACACTTTATTTTGATGGGTCCACAACATACAACATACTGACTATCAAAAACATTGGAAGTATATGTCAACAGAATCTACTAGAATTAGTTGACATGTTGCTAAGTTATTTATAGTTAGTAGAACATCTAAAGTGAACTATCAAAGTAAAGTGTAACCCTGCTTGGTACAAAAGCTGTCACTGGGAAGTACCTTTTTAAAAGGTACATGTTTCTACCTAAAGAGTCCATTTTGGTACCTAAAAGGAACATATTAGTACTTCAATTGTACATATTTGTACAAAAGTGTACCTTTTGAAAAGGTACCGCCCCAGTGACAGCTTTTGTACCTTTATTACCTGTATACAGTCCACAAACTTACAACGGTTCTGCATCACGTGTCATTATGTAAACAGTGCATTTACATAGCTTCCGCTAGTACATTTAATTTGCTTCTGGCCAAAATATGAATCCATAATAATGCTTCCTCCAGTGAAAACAAATCATCTTGTTTAAATCAGGAGAGAAATCTGCACAGATCAAGCAGCTTTTACAAGGCAAAACAGTCCAAAACAGCTCTCAACAAATAGGTGGGTGGATTTTGATGTGAGCAGACAACAGGAGATGGACTTTTTCACCCGAGGAAGTGTTATTATGGATTATGGACTCATATTATGGCCAAAACTGACAGTTTAAAGTTAAAATGCCTAATGTTTTTCCTACAAACAAGCAGGTTTTTCTCTTCAGAAGATTGCTTCATTGTTGGACTGGAGTGGCGTGGATTACGTGGATTATTGTGATGTTTTTATCAGCCGTTTGGACTCTCTTGAGCAAGTGATGCTAAATGTCTCAAAATCTGTTCTGATAAAGAAAAAACTTACCTACGTCTTTGCTGGCCTGAGGGTGAGGACATATTCAGCCAATTTTAGTTTTTGCAGGTATTGCCTGAAAACAAGGAGAAGAGAAAAGAAGAGAAGAGAAGAGAAGAGCAGGTCTCGGGGGACGTGGGCCATTGGAGGCCCAGAGGTGATGTCAGCCTATTAAACTGATTTCACAGGTTCCCTTAACGAAGCCACTCGCCAGTAAAAGGGCAGGAAGCATCTCGTTTCACTCGTTTTTTCACTCTTCCCTTCAAGCTGGATGCACGTGAGACTTATTGAAAGCTCCTGACAAACAGGCGTGAAGGAGGGCAGCTGGTGGGGCAGCCCTCTCAGGACCCCAACAGCCCCGCCGGAAACGCAGGTGGTATAAAACAGCAGCCGTCAGTTCTTAAAGATTTCTCTTTCTCTCTCTCCGCCTCATTCTGCCCTTCAGCGCTCTTGGAGAAACCTGATACGGACTGTTGAGATATAGGAATCACAAGGCCACCTCAAGACTTGTTGCACTTCAGCTTGCATAACTTTGCTGATGTCATTCGTTACTGGATCTGGCTGCATTCACTGCTGCTGACAAAAGATGACTTTAAGCGTTTTAAAGCAATAGTTCAACTATATAAAAATCTGGAATCTAAGGGTGCAAAAAAAAAAAAAAAAAAATCAAAATACTAAGAAAATAACCTTTAAAGTTGTCCAAATTAGGTTCTTAGTAATGCATATTACTAATAAAAAATTAAGTTTTAATATATTTATGGTAGAAAAATGTACAAAATATCTTCATGGAACATGATAATTACTTACAGTTTTTCTCGATTGCTTAAACACATTTCTTGAAACTATGCCTCATATTCTCACAACAGTAAACACAAATCCAAAACACCTCACCCAATTTCCCAAACATCCTATTTTCAGGTCAAAATGGAGCTCTACACTCAAAACCATTCACTTTTGCTGAAAAACCAAACTTTGCCCTCAGACATCAAACACAAGCCCTCAAAA
>JAUMHE010033029.1:8431-26313 GCA_032359235.1 Enteromius mattozi | reverse complement strand
CGCCGGGGGCTTCGTGCCGGCGGAAGGCGCGCGGGCGCTGGAGTTCGTCTCGTACGGGGTCACGGCGGCGGGCCTGGCGGGCTTCGGCTTCCCCGTCACCGCCAACGCCAACAACCTCGCCTACCGCCGCAGCGCTTTCGAGGCGGCGGGAGGCTTCGCGCGCCACGGAGCCGTGGTGAGCGGCGACGACGATTTCACCTTGCAGGAGATTCACGCGGCGGGCTGGAAGTTCCGCTTCTGCGCTGCGCCGGAGTCGCGGGTGCGCACGCAGGCGCCTGAAGACTGGACGACGTTCTGGGAACAGCGCAAGCGTTGGGCCGGAAAGATCCTGCACTACCGGGCGCCGCAAGTGGCCTTCCTGGCATGTATTTACGCCTTTTACCTCACGATATTAACGCTTTTGTTGGCGGGGCTCTTCCACCTCGGCGATGGCCGGCTCGGCCTGCTGGGACTCACGGGGTTCGTGGTCAAGACGGCTGCGGACTATCTCGCGATGCGGGCGGGACTCGCCCTGTTCGGCCTCTCTCCCCTGCTGCGTTTCTTCCCGTTCACGGCGGCGCTGCATCTCCCGCTGATGATCGCGGCACCCGTCGCCGGAATGCTCCGCGGGTTCACGTGGAAAGGGCAGAAGCTGGGAACGAAGCAGGGTAAAGGGAAAAAGGAAAAAGTTAAGGCAATGAGAAGGAAATCAGGAAACGGGGGCGATGTCGGACGCGGATGCGGGTGAAGCGGAGGCCCTCCTCCTCTTTATTTTTTCCCTTTACCCTTTTCCTTTTTCCCTAATACAGATCCTGCTCGTCGGCGGCGTCGAGGTTCTCTCGCCGCGGAACCGCGTCCCCGTCCAGCGCTTCCTCTTCCGGCTCCCCATCCCCCGAATCGGAGCGCGTACCGGTTCCCGATTCCGACGCGCTCGCAATGGATTCGTAGGACTGCACCCAACGCTCGGCCGACTCGCCTTGCGGCGTCTCCCGGTAGCGGTCACGCACCGCGACATAGGCCGCCTTGGCGCTGTCGGCGAGTTCCTGGCCCGGCTTTGCGCGGGCCTGCTCTTCGGCGATGAAGGCCAGCGTGAACTGCGCGCGCGCCGCGTCGCGACTCGAGGGATACCTCTCGACGACGCTACGGTAAGCCGCGACGGCGCGCGCGGGATCCCCGCCCGCCAGGCGCAGGCGCTCGGATTCCAGAAACCGCAGATGCGCGCTGTCCTCGCGCGTCAGCACGGTGGGCGGAAGTCCCAGGTTCATTTCCGCCTGCTTGGCCCACTCGGTGGCGGGGTAACGCGCCATCAAGGCGCGATAGAGGGAATCCGCGCGCGCCTTGTTCGCGAAATCGTTTGCCTCGATCCACGCGAGGGCGTAGAACGCGCGGCGCGTGTGGATGCTGTCTTCCACCGTATCGGCGACGATGCGGTTCAGGTGAACACGCGCGCTGTCGGGTTTGGGCAGACGGAAGTGGAAGATTTCCGCGATCATAAAGCCGCGGTAATGCGGGCGATCCTTGTAAGTCCCGGCGGTGTCCGGGGCGCGGAGTTCCGCAAGACGACGAAGGGTCTCCCCCAGCTCGGCGCCTTTCTCCCCGTACTCGAAGCTGCGTCCCGCCGCCGCTGCGGAGTCGAACCAGGCGCGCGCGCTGTCCTCGCGGTTCTCGACTTCAAGGACGTGCGCACCGATGCGATACCACGCCTCTGCGGCGGCGGGGGTGCGCGACCCCAGCTTGATGGTGGCTCGGTAAAGGCGCAAGGCTTCGACCCAGTTGCCCTGTTTCCGCGGCCCTTCCGCCCCATCCGTGCCGATGGCCTCCAGCAGCTTCAAGTCCGCGCGGTAGGGACGGTAAGGCTTTTGCCGTTGTAGCGCTCGCACCTCGGAAAGGCCCTCTTGGGGGCGATCGAGGCGATACGACGCGAGAATCGCGAGCTTGCGATTGCGGAACTGGACGCGCACGGGTACCGTGCCTTCCCCCGCAGCCAGCGCAAAGGCGCGGGCCTTCTCCCAGTCGCCGATCTGTGCGGCGAGCTGTGCGGCGCGCCATCGAACCTCGTTCCGGCCTTCCGGGCTCTCGAACGCGCCTTCGGCCAAAAGCTGTTCGTAAACGGCGAGGCCCTCGTTGCCGGCCTGCTCGTCGATGCGCATGCGCGCCGAGAGCAGCAGGGCCTCGCGCCGGATCTCGCCTTTTGGGTCGGTCGCGAGCACCGCATCCAGCGCCTCGCGCGCCGCCAGGACTTTGCCGTCCATATACAGGGCGCGAGCCAGCCGCACGCGCGCCAACGGAACTTTCTCCTCCTTCGGAAAATACCGGAGGAATTCCTCGTATTTGATGGCCGCGTCGTCGTAGTCGCCCATCTGAAGCTGGGCTTCGGCGATGAGGAACACCGCGCGCGGAGCGTATTTGGGGTCGGTCGGCCAAAGTTCCAGCACCTTTGAGGACTTGGTGATGGCGCGAGTCAGCTTGGTCCGCTCTTCCGATGAAGCCAAGGTCGTGTCGTCGGGGGTGCGCTCCTGCCGCTCCTTGCGGAGTCGCTGGGCCTGATTCCACGCCTTTTCGGCATTGAAGGTGGTGTTGAAATACACCCCGGAGCACCCCGTCAGGAAACCCGCGACGGTAACGGCGAGAATGAGGCGGGATATACGCACGGACATGGGGGTATATGGTACGAAATTCACGCAAAAAACGAAATATGGGGCATCAACCGATCGCCTGTACAATTCCATGGATTTAAGGTGAATTTCGCACTAGTATAGGATGTTCGCCCATCATTCGAATCCCGACAGAGGAATCATCATGAATTCGACCTTGTACGCGAAGTTTCGCAAGACCCTCCTTCTGGCTGCCGTGATCTCGGCCCTCCCGGCCGCGGCTGCTGATTACACCGCCTGGAGCAACCACCAGTCCATCACTTTGAACACTTCGGCGACCGGTGCCAACGTCACCGCGGACGTGGTCAACTTCCCGGTGCTGATTCGCTTGGGCGGCAACGAGTCGGCGATTCTCGCGGCCGCCAATGGAGGCGCCAGCATCCGATTCTCCAAGGCCGACAACGCCACCCCCCTTCCCTACCAGATCGAATCCTGGTCGACGTCTGCGGCGGCGATCTGGGTGAAGGTCGATACCGTCAAGGGAAACAACGCCACCCAGACCATCCGGATGCATTGGGGCAACGCCTCGGCCGTCAGCGAGTCGAACGGTGCCGCGGTGTTCGATACCGCCGCCGGTTTCAGCGGTGTGTGGCACTTGGGAGACAGCACGGGAACCGGCATTTCCTCCGACGCCACCGTTCATAACACCAACGCCGTGTGGTATAACGCGCCCACTTTGGGGAGCGGCATCATCGGCAGGGCCCTGAATCTCACCCAGCCCCTTGATCTCGCGCCCGAAACCGCCAAGTATCTGATGGCGAACTACAACGCGACCAACGACAACTTCAAGGCCACCTCGGCGAACGGGATCACCTTGTCGGTGTGGGTGAAGCGCGCCACCAACACGGGCGGTGCGGAGCAGGGGATTCTTGGTCGCTACAATTGGGGCCAGAACGGGCGTCAAGCGATGATCGCCCTCAACGGCAGCGACCAAATCCGTCTGTTCCGTTCCACCAACGGCACCAACTCCGGGGGCGCCGAAACGAACTTCGGCACCGCCACCATCAACGACGGCGAATGGTTCCACCTCGTCGCGACGGTCAAGAACGGCTCCCAGGTGCTGTATGTGAACGGTGCACAGGACGTGGCCCAGACGACGGCCACCATCGGAAGCCTCGACAGCATTTGGCCGACCAAGTCGCAACTGTCCATCGGGCGCATGGCCCCCGACCACACCGGGAACCCCGTGCATCAGGCCTTCAGCGGCATCATCGACGAGGCGCGCTATTCCCGCATCGCGCGCAGCGCCGCTTGGGTGAAGCTGGAGTTCGAGAACCAGAAACCCTCCAACTCGCTCACGGGGATCGGCCTGCCGACCGTGCCGGGCGCTCCCACCGGCGTTACGGGCGTCGCCGGTGCGGCCAACTCGGGCAGCATCACGGTGAGCTGGACGGCTCCGGCCAATAATGGCGGGATGGACATCAGCAACTACAAGGCGATGGCGGTCGGCGATACGGCCAAGAGCTGCACCGCCATCACCACACGCTCCTGCGCCGTCCCGGGCCTGACCGCCGGGGCCAGCTACACCTTCGTGGTGCGGGCTTACAATCCCATCGGCGGGGGGGCGCTTTCGGCCGCCTCGGCCGCGGTGAACGCACCGGTTTCCATCCTCGGCGGCGGTGCGATGATGTTTAACGTCGGCTCCTTCACGGACGCCTACACCTTCCGTATTTCAGAGAACGTCCCGGCGACGCACCTTTCCATGCGTATCCTCGATGTCTCGGGAAAAACCGTGTGGTCGCGGAGCGTCGCGACTGCGGAGTCGGGGCGCACGATCACGTGGAACGGAAAAACCACGACAGGAATGAAGGCCCCGGCGGGGATTTACTTCGTCCGGGTATTCGCGGAGACGGCGTCGGGAAAACTCGAGGCCGTGCAGGGCGGGGTGACGTTAGGGCGGTGACAGGGAGCCCTAGCCGTACAACAGTACAGCAGTACAGCAGTACAACAATAGAGCGCGATTATATCGCTCGCAGTTTATTGTTGTACGGTTGTACTGTTGTACGGCTGCGTTGTATCGTTATCTTCCTCTGTGATATTCCTGCAGGGATTTCACGCCCATCGCGTCCGGATCCTTGGCCAGCCCTGCGATGGCATCCACCGCCGCGCGCGCGCCGGATAGCGTGGTCACGTAGGGGATTTGCGCCAGCAGCGCCGCCTTGCGGATGGGCCCGTCGTCTTCCACCGACGCGCGGTCGCGCGGGGTGTTGATCAGGAAGGCGCATTGCCCCGAGGCGATCATGTCGACGATGTGGGGCGAGCCCTGCGAGACCTTGTTCAGTTCGCGGCACGCGATGCCCTCTTCCCTGAGCCGCTTGGTGGTGCCGCCGGTGGCGAGCAGGTCGAAGCCGAGCTCCGCAAACTTGCGGGCGATTCTCACCATGCCGTCCTTGTCGCGGTCGTTGACCGACAGGAAGACCTGACCCTTGCTGTTCGCCAGCGGCAAGGTGTTGCCTGCGGCGATCTGCGCCTTGGCGAAGGCGCGCGACGCCGTGGCGTCGATGCCCATCACCTCGCCCGTCGACTTCATTTCGGGGCTGAGCAGCGTGTCCACGCCGTGGAACTTGGCAAAGGGGAACACGCTCTCTTTGACGGCCACGTGCTTCACCTTGGGGGCCTCGGTGAATTTCTGGCTCTTGAGCGACATCCCGATCATCGCCTTGGTGGCGATCTTGGTCAACGGGGCGCCCAGCACCTTGCTCACGAAAGGCACGGTGCGGCTGCCGCGCGGGTTCACCTCGAGGATGTAGACCTCGTTGTCCTTGACGGCGAACTGCACGTTCATGAGGCCGATGACCCTCAGCTCTTTCGCCAGCGCGACGGTTTGCTCCCGCAAGGTCTTCATCACCGACTCGGGGATGTCCTGCGGCGGCAGGAAGCATGCGGAGTCACCCGAGTGGATGCCCGCCTCCTCGATATGCTGCATGATGCCCGCGACCACGACCGTCTCGCCGTCGGCGACCGCGTCCACGTCCACTTCCAGGGCGTTGCCGAGAAACTTGTCGACGAGAACAGGCCGTTCCGGAGAGGCCTCCACGGCGGTGTCCATGTAATTGCGAAGCTCGTCTTCGGCATACACGATGGCCATGGCGCGGCCGCCGAGCACGAATGAGGGGCGAAGCAGAACCGGGTACCCGATGCGGTTGGCGACTGCGACGGCTTCTTCCTTGTTCACGGCGATGCCGTTGGCAGGTTGTTTAAGGCCCAGTTTATCCGCCATCTGCGCGAAGAGCTTGCGGTCCTCGGCGAGATCGATGGACTCTGGCGTGGTACCCAGGATCGGCACGCCCGCGGCCTTGAGGGCGTTCGCGAGCTTGAGCGGGGTTTGGCCGCCGAATTGCAGAATCACGCCGAGCGGCTTCTCCAGCTCGACGATATTGAGGATGTCCTCGCGCGTGAGCGGCTCGAAGTACAGCTTGTCGGAGGTGTCGTAGTCGGTGGAAACGGTTTCGGGATTGGAGTTGACCATGATGGCCTCCACTCCCTCCTCCTGAAGCGCGAACGCGGCCTGGCAGCAGGCGTAGTCGAACTCAATCCCCTGCCCGATTCGATTCGGCCCGCCGCCCACGATGATGACCTTCTTGCGGTCCGTGGGGATGCTTTCGTTCTCCTCGTCGTACGCCGAGTAGTGGTACGGGGTGAAAGCCTTGAATTCGGCGGCGCAAGTGTCCACGGTCTTGAACACGGGCGTGATCTTGAGCTCCGTGCGCCGTGCGCGCACCGCCAATTCCGTGGTGTTCAACAAAAACGCCAACTGGACGTCGGAGTAGCCCCACTGCTTGGCCTTGCGAAGCACCCGAACGTCGAGCGATTCCAACGAACGCCCCTTCAATTCCGCCTTCTCGAAATCGACCAGATCCTTGATGTGGTTCAGGAACCACGGGTCGAAGCGCGAGAGGTCCTGAATTTTTTCGAAGGTCCACCCCAGCTCAAAGGCGCGCTTGACGGAGAACAGCCGGTTGATGCCCGGCTTCTTGAAGTCGAGGTTCTTCGCGATCTCGCCGTCGGGGATTTCCTTCTTGCCGTCGGCGCCGAGGCCGTAGCGATCGATCTCGAGCGAGCGCAGCGCCTTTTGCAGCGACTCCTTGAAGGTGCGGCCGATGGCCATGGCCTCGCCCACCGACTTCATTTGCGTGCCCAGCACGGGCTCGGCCTGCGGGAACTTCTCGAAGGTGAAACGCGGGACCTTGGTGACCACGTAATCGATGGTGGGCTCGAAGCACGCCGGCGTGACCTTGGTGATGTCGTTCTTCAGTTCGTCCAGCGTGTAGCCCACCGCCAGCTTGGCGGCGATTTTGGCGATGGGAAATCCGGTGGCCTTGGAGGCGAGCGCCGAGGAACGGCTGACGCGCGGATTCATCTCGATGATGATCATGCGCCCGTCTTTGGGATTGACGGAGAACTGGACGTTGGAGCCGCCGGTCTCCACACCGATTTCGCGGATACAAGCGATGCTGGCGTCGCGCATGCGCTGATACTCTTTGTCCGTCAGCGTCTGTGCGGGGGCGACGGTGATGGAGTCGCCGGTGTGAATGCCCATGGCGTCCACGTTCTCGATGCTGCAGATGATGACGACGTTGTCCTTCTTGTCGCGCATCACCTCCATCTCGTATTCCTTCCACCCCACGAGGCTTTCCTCGACGAGGATTTCGGAGATGGGGCTGAGGGCGAGGCCCAGCGCGGCGATGCGCTCGAACTCTTCGTCTGTGTAGGCGAAGCCGCCGCCCGCGCCGCCGAGCGTGAAGGCGGGCCGGATCACCAGGGGCAATCCCATTTTCGCCTTGGCCGCTCTCGCCTCATCCATCGTGCGCACGACCTCGGAACGCGCCGACTCGATGCCGATCGACTCCATGGCTTCCTTGAACTGCTTGCGCGACTCGGCCTTCTTGATGGCCTTCAGGTCCGCGCCGATCATCTCGACGCCGTACTTCTCGAGGATGCCGCGCTCGGCGAGCTCCACCGCGAGGTTGAGGCCGGTCTGCCCGCCCAGCGTGGGCAGGAGCGCATCGGGTTTTTCCTTCGCGATGATCTTCTCGCACATCTCCCAGGTGAGCGGCTCGACGTAGGTCGCATCCGCCGTGCCGGGATCGGTCATGATGGTGGCGGGATTGCTGTTGATCAGGACGACGCGATAGCCCTCTTCCCTCAATGCCTTGCACGCTTGCGTGCCGGAGTAGTCGAACTCGCAGGCCTGCCCGATGACGATGGGGCCGCTGCCGATGAGCATGATGGTGTGGAGGTCTTGTCTTTTGGGCATCGTGCCGTCCGCCTGTCCAAAAAGGGGGAAATTCGCGTAAAACCGGGGAAAAGGTAGTTAGAACGAAGGTCCTTCCCTACCCCGGGAAACCGAAATCCACAGGCTCACTCGGAGACTCATCAATCTGATCAACCTCATAGCAACCACATGAGTTTCAAGGAATTATGGGAAAGGGGCCGGTGTTCGGGCCCTTCGCCCTTGGGAAGATCGGGAACGAGGCTTGGCGATGAATTTGCGGAAGGACCGAAAGCACGGACGCACGCAGGTTGGAGAAATTCGTTCCCTCAATTCCCGAAATTTCATGTAAGGAAAATTGAACCCACCGTATCAAAGTGTGTCGGCGCGTCCTTGCTTGCATAGAAACGATTTTCGAACATAAAATACAGGTGTTCGCGGTTTCAAACATAAAGCGTGTTCAAGAGCTCGCGGTCACAACTTCTCGCGCCCGCGAATGCAACAACGGAATAATCCTCGCAACGCGCACCGAGAATATCATGCGGAATTGCGCGAGCGCTCCCTTATAATGGCTGAGAACAATCACGCAACAGCGGGGGAATCACACGTGAACGTCAAAACCATCATCGCATCGCTCGCATTGGTCATTGTGGCGGGAAAGGCCTTGGCCGCGGACTACTCAAGTTGGGCCCACTTTCGCGAGGTGACCCTCAGCACCTCCGGTATGGGGCTCTCAGGAGCCGTCACCGACATCCCGCTCCTCGTCCGTTTCGACGCCAGCGCCCACAAGGACATGCTCGACAGCGCCGCCACGCAAATTCTCGCGGGCGGCGCCGACGTGCGCGTCACCAAGGCCGACGGCGCCACCGATGTTCCCTTCGAAATCGAACGGGCCGTCACCGGACCGGGCGGCTCCCTCGTCCTGTGGGTGCTGGCCGACAACGTCCTTCAGAACAGCAGCGCCGCCGCCACATTCCGGGTGTACTGGGGCAAGGCCGGGGCCGTCACCCAATCCAACCCCGCCGCCGTGTTCGACACCGCGAAGGGCTTCGCCGCCGTGTGGCACATGAACGATGCCGTCGCCTCTCCCGGCGACAGCCTCGTCGACGCCACCGTGAACAAGAACACCGGAAAGCTCGCCGTCCAGGGAAGCGGTGCGAACGTCTCCGACACCTCCGGCGGCATCGGCATCGCCAAGTTTTTCGGCGGATCCACCAGCAACTCCAACACCAACGGCAGCTACTTCTACGTCAACGACTCGTCGACCACCAAGCTGAGCATGAACACCGACAACGGGCCGTACACCCTCAGCGTGTGGGCCAACCCCACCCTGTGCTCCAGCAGCCAGCGCATCGTCGCCATCTCCAAGTACAACAACAACAACGTGGCGGGCACGCGCGCCTTCACGCTCCAGACCGCCTCCAGCGGGACCAACTGGCGCATGACCGACAACCCGTCCTCATTCAGCGGGGTGTACACCTCGAACAACGAGTTCATCGCCGACACGACCTGCTCCACCAACAACTGGCAATATGTCGTGGGCACCTACGAGCTGGCCGGCACGGTCGATACCACCGCCGCCAGCGCCGCAGCCGTCAAGATCTCGCTCAACGGCAGCGCCTTCAAGGTCGGAACCCGCGCCAACCAGGGCAACAGCGCGAGCCTGGGATCCAACGCCCCCGTGTTCATCGGCCGCCTCGACGGCACCGGCAACAGCAACAACCGCTTCATGCGCGGCGCCCTCGACGAGTTGCGCGTGCACAAGGTCGCCCGCAATGCGGACTGGGTCAAGGTCGAATACGAAACGCAGCGCCCCGCCGGCGGCACTGCCGTCACCATCGGCGACGCGCAGGTGCCCGCCCCGCCAAGCCCCTATGCCGCCTGGACCGGACAGCGCAACATTGTTCTCAACACCTCCGCCACCGGCGCAAATGTCGCAGGCACCGTCGCCAACTTCCCCGTGCTCGTGCGCCTATCCTCGAACAAGGAGGCCTCCATCCTCGCCGCCGCCAAGGCCGGCGGCGCGGACATCCGCTTCGCCACGGCCAACGGGGCGACCCCGCTCCCCTACGAGATTGAAAGCTGGAGCAACAGCGCCGCCAGCATCTGGGTGCTGGTCGACACCGTGTTCGGCAACAACGCCACCCAGTTCATCAAGATGTACTGGGGCAATGCCGGCGCGACCAGCGAGTCGAACGGCGCCGCGGTCTTCGACTCCGCAAACGGATTTTTGGGCGTTTGGCACATGGGCAACGCATCCGGCGCCACCCCTCGCCCCAATGCCGTGCCGGGCGGCAACCCTGCCGCCCCGGCGGCTAGCGTGGGCAATCTCGCGAGCGGATTCGCCCCGGTGACAGGCGTGATCGGCCTGGCCGACACCCTGCGGAACCTGAACAACGACAGCGTGGTCGCGAACGAGGACCACTTCGACCTGGGCGCCAGCGGGTATAACGCATTCAATCAGTCGGCCACCACGTCCATGTGGGTGAAGCTCCCCCCATTCCCCGACGGCGCCTACGTGCATTTCCTCAGCTTGGGTGCCGGGGCGAACAACAACAACATTTGGATGGGACGCATCGGCGCCACCGACAACTTCGCCACGCAGTCCTGCAACAACACCACCTGCGGCAACACGCGCACGGCGAACGGCGCCCTGGCTCCCCAAGGGGAATGGGCGCACCTCGCGGTGCGGCATTCCGGCACCAATGGCCGGACGAAGACCCTGTTCAAAAACGGCGTCCAGTTGGCAAACAACACGTCGACCAGCAACAACAACAACATCAACGGCTCGAACGCCCGCAACCTGAATTACATCGGCCGCTCGCTCTGGGGCGACCGCGCCATGCGCGGCTCGGTGGACGAGGTCCGGATTTCCACAGCGGGCCGGTCGAACGACTGGATCAAGCTGAGCTACGAGAACCAGCAATGGGTCAACACCCTGACCGATATCGGCGAACCGCCGCCCGTGGTCCCTGACGCGCCGGTCGGCGTTTCCGCCGTGGCCGACGCCGGCGTGGCGTACGTCTCCTGGTCCGCGCCGCCGTCGGACGGTCGTTCTCCCGTCACCGGATACACGGTGACCGGAACGCCGGGAGGCGGCTGCACCGTGGGCGCCTCCGCTCGCATGTGCACGATCAGCAGCCTGACCAACGGCACGTCCTATTCGTTCGTCGTTCACGCGACCAATCTCGTCGGCAACGGTCCGAATTCAGCCGCTTCCAACAGCGTCACGCCTCTGGCCGTGGTCACGACCAATTACTCCGCTTGGACGAAAAACGCCACGATCACCCTCAACACCTCCGCCACCGGCGCCAATGTGACCAGCGGCAGCGTCTCGGGCTTCCCGGTGTTGATCCGGTTGGACAGCAACCAGGCGGGCGTATTCGCGGGCGCCAAGGCGGGCGGCGCCGACCTGCGTTTCTCCACGGCCGCCAACGAGAACCTCCCCTATCAGATCGAATCCTGGGATGCGGTCGGCAAGAAGGCGTTCATCTGGGTGAAGGCCAAGAACGTGCTGGGCGGAACCGCCGGGCAGCAAATCAAGATGTACTGGGGCAACCTTGCGGCGTCGGCCGCATCCAGCGGCGCGGCCGTGTTCGACACCGCCAACGGATTCGTCAGCGTGTGGCACATGGACGGCACCTCGGAAGACACGAGTTCCACGGCGTACGGCTTCGTGGCCACCCCGTTCGGGAACCCCGGTGTAAACACCACCTCCGCCATCGGCCGTGGCCGCACGTTCAACGGCGCCCAGCACATGCAGGTCCTGAACTCCGCCTCCAGCGCGATGAGTTTCGCCTCCACCGACGCCTACACGTTCTCGGCCTGGATCCGCAGCGATAGCATCGTGCCCACGGGCAGCAACACCGGCCACGCCATCGTCACCAAGGGCGACCACCAGTGGGCCCTGGCTGTCTTCGGGGCGACCGCGCCGAACCGCTACTACGAAATCACGACGAAGATCAACGGATGGCGGCAGACCACGACCGCGCCGACCACCGACCCCGCCTACGCCGGCGACCTCGCCAACGACAAGATCGGCGCTTGGCGCCTGGTGACCGGCACCTGGGACGGAGCTTCGAACACCGCCTCGATCGGCCAGATCTACACGGATGGCGAGCTTCAGAAAACCGTGTCCTTTAACGTGGGAACCGATCCCAACTCGCAGCGCCAAACGGCACGCGACGTTCACATCGGCGTATTGTCCAACGAGGGCACGGGCTCTACGAATGCGACGGGAACCCTGCAACGCTACTTCGTCGGAACCATTGACGAGATCACCCTCTCTCGCGGGGTGCGCAGCGCCGCCTGGGTGAGGCTCAGCTACGAGAACCAGCGGGCGGCGCAGACCCTTGTCACCGTGCCGGCCGTTGCCGTCGATGTGCCCGCATGGACCAACGGCAGGCGCATCACCCTGAACACCTCGGGCACCGGCGCGAACGTCCCCGGCCCGGTGTACAACTTCCCCGTTCTCATCCGCCTCGGTTCGGCCGAGTCGGCCATTCTGTCCGGGGCCAATGGCGGAGCCAGCATTCGCTTCCTAAAGGCCGACAGCGCGACCATCATCCCGCACGAGATCGAGTCGTGGAGCGGCACCGCCGCCGCCATCTGGGTGAAGGTCGACACCATCCTCGGGAACAACGCGACGCAGAAGATCCACATGATCTGGGGCAATTCCAACGCGACGTCCACCTCCAGCGGTTCGGCCGTGTTCGACAGCACAAAGGGATTCGCGGCGGTGTGGCACATGAACGGCGCGACGAGTCAGACGGATGCGACGGGCCGTGGCAACACGGGCACCGCGTCCGCCGCCGCCCCCACGGACACCCTCGGCCTGATCGGCGGCGCCAAGGCCTTCAACGGCACCACGAACTGGTACCAGATCGGCACCGATTCCACGGCCTTGAACCTGAACGTGGACAACCCCAATGGCCTGACCATTTCGGCATGGGTCAACCCCACCTCCTGCGACGCCCGCATCGCGGCATTCTCGAAGTACGTCAACGGCGCCACGCCCGCGGGACGCCAATATGCCCTGCACACCGGAAACACCACCACAAACTGGCGCTTCACCGTCGGCTCTCCCGCCGTCGGCACCGGCGAGTTCTTCGTCGATGGTGATGGCACCTGCGTGACGGGAACCTGGAAGCACGTCGTGGGCACCTACGCCTCGGCCGGCACCGCGACCGCCGACTCCGCCGTGAATGTGCGGATCTATGTGGACGGTGTCGCGTTGGGTACGGGTTCGCTCGCGACCACCACCGGCGTGGGTACCGGCGCGTCGACGTACATCGGACGCATCCACAACAACCAGCGCTACATGAACGGCCTGCTGGATGAAATCACCGTGGCCACGGTTCGCCGCGATGCCAACTGGATCAAGCTGGCCTACGAGAACCAGAAGGCGGCCAACGCGCTGGTGAACATCGGCCCCAGTGCCCCGCTTGTCACCGTTCCCGGCGCTCCCGGCACTCCGAACGCGACGGTCGGTACCACCACGGGCTCCGTCGTGGTGACGTGGACGGCTCCGGCCTCAAACGGTGGCGCCGCCATCACCAGCTATACCGTGACCGGGTCCCCTGCGGGCACCTGCACGGTGGCCGGGCTCACCTGCACGATCACCGGATTGACGGTGGGTACGTCCCACACCTTCACGGTGCGCGCCACGAACGCCGCGGGCCAAGGCCCGGCCTCGGCCACCTCCAACGCGGTGCAGCCGGTGACGGGCCTGCTCCCCGGCGCCTTTGTCATCCGCATGGATCGGACCGGCAACCCCTACACCTACCGGCTTCCCGCCGAGATGGCTTCCGGCACCGAGGCGCTGACGATGAGCATCACCGACACCTACGGCCGCCGCGTGTGGTCGCGCACCATCAACCCTTCTGAGGGCAAGGTGCGCGAGATCTCGTGGGACGGCCGGTCGTCGAATGGAATGCGCGCCTCCGCAGGCATGTACGTGGTGCGCCTCCATGCCCGCATGAAGGGCGGGGAGACTGTGGAAGCGATCCGGAAAGGCGTGACGCTGTCTCCCTGAGCGGCTTTCCGGTAGTCGGGCGCAAGCCCGGAGAACCCCGTCGGCTCCCTCCCGGCGGGGTTTTTTCTGCTTGGAGGCGCTGGAATCGAAATAATATTGCTGTCACATTCGTCTGATGATATCACGAAAGGGTTGGAATATACCAGTCGATTATGCACAGGATGCCAGATTTATTTGTCAAAATTCGAAAAGTCACACTCCGGGGACATTCCAAATTTTGTGGTTTATCGCGCTTTTCGTTCGCGCCGTCGTTTGAATGGCAACACCGGTGTTATCGAAACGCGCGTGACGAAAAAAACATAGTGCGCGAATATATGCCCCCGATTAGTTTAGCCCCGAGCCGCGCATGTTGCGCGGGGGGAGACGATCATGAAATTCAAATCAACCATCTCTTCGTTGGCGCTTGCCGCCGCGTTGGCGGGGCAGGCGGCCGCGGGAGACTACTCCACGTGGGCCCGCTATCGCACCGTCACCGTCAACACATCGGCCATGACCCTCTCGGGGGCCGTGACCAACATCCCGGTCTTGGTGCGCTTCAGCGCCGCGTCCCACAAGGACATGCTCGACAGTGCCGCCACGCAAATCCTCGCGGGCGGCGCGGACGTGCGTGTGACGTTGTCTGACGGCACAACGGACGTGCCTTTCGAGATCGAAACGGCCACCACCGGTGCATCCGGCGCCCTGTCCCTGTGGATCAAGGCTCCCAGCGTTGCCCAGAGCAGTGCCGCCGCAGCCACCTTCCGAGTGTATTGGGGCAAGGCCGCCCAAACGACGATGTCGAACAGCCAATCCGTGTTCGACACGGCGGCTGGATATCTTGCTGTCTGGCACTTGAACGAAACCATCTCCGCGGCGGGCGACACCATTCGCGACGCGACGGCCGGCAATAACAAGGCTATTGCGGGCGTCTTTGGCACCGGCGCCGTCCTGCCGTACGACACGGCGGGTATCTCGGGCGTGGCGAAAAAGATCAACGCGACGGCCAACGCTGTCGGCGGCTACTTCGAGGCCATCGATCCCGACTCTTCCTTGAGCATCAACACCGACGTCGGCCCGTACACGGTCAGCGCCTGGGTGAACGTGACGACTTGCGCGAGCGGTTCGCGCAGCGCGATTCTCACCAAGTACAACAATTCCAACGTGGCCTCCACGCGCCAATTCGCCTTGCAAATCAACAGCGGCGCAAGCAACTGGAACCTCACAAACAATCCTCCCACCAACGCCACCAGCGGCACCAACGAGTTCAACGCCCACACCCCCTGCGCCATCAATACCTGGCAGCATGTGGTGGGGACGTACTACTCGCCCTCTGTGCCCACGGCCGACGTGGCCGGCGCCACGGCCTCGATGAAGATCTACGTGAACGGCGGCGGCTCCATCACCTACGCGACCGCCAACCAGGCGACGACGACTTCCATCGGTCGCCTCTCTCCGTTGCGCATCGGCGCGCTGGGTGACAATCAGCGCTTCCTGCGCGGCTCCGTGGACGAGGTGCGCATGGCCAAGGTCGTCCGTGATTCCAACTGGGTCGAGGTCGAGTATGAAACGCAGCGGCCCGGCGCAACAGCGGTGACGATTGGTTCGACGCTCAGCCCGTCCGTCGCAAGCGTGCCGGATGCTCCCACCGGCGTGACCGCCGTTGCGGGCAACGCCCAGGCCACCGTGTCGTGGACGGCCCCCGTTTCCAACGGCGGCGCCACCATTACCGGGTATCTCGCCCGCGCCACGCAGGACACCACCAAGAACTGCGCCTGGACCACCGGCTCCCTGACCTGCACCATCACGGGCCTCACCAACGGCACCGCCTACACCTTCGTGGTGCGGGCGACGAACTCCGCCGGGAACGGCGCGTTCTCATCGGCCTCCGCCTCCGTGACTCCCAGCGCCTGGGGCGCTTGGACCGGTCGCCGCACCATCGTGCTGAACACCTCGGGCACCGGGGCCAACATCGCAGGCACGGTGACCAATTTCCCCGTGCTGGTTCGCTTGGGCGCGGCCGAGGCCGCCATCATCGCCGCCGCCAACGGTGGCAACAGCATCCGCTTCACCAAGGCGGACAGCAACGTCTCCCTCCCCTACCAGATCGAGCACTGGTCCACGACCTCCGCCGCCATCTGGGTGAAGGTGGATTCGGTCAAGGGCAACAATGCCACCCAGTTCATCCGCATGTATTACGGAAACGGCTCCGCCACCAGCCTGTCCAACGGACCCGCCGTGTTCGATACCCTGAACGGCTTCGCGGCCGTGTGGCACCTGGGTGACGCCACCGCCCAGACCGACGCCACGGGCAAGGGCAACACGGGCACGGCGTCCACCGCCGCCCCCTTGGACACGGCCGGCCTGATCGGGCGCGCCAAGGCCTTCAACGGCAGCACGAACTGGTACCAGATCGGCGCGAACAACCGGGCCATGAACCTCAGCACCGGCACGGGAGGCATCACGATTTCGGCGTGGGTCAACCCCACCTCCTGCGACGCCCGTATCGCGGCCTACGCGAAGTACGTCAACGGCGCCACTCCGGCGGGACGCCAGTACGCGCTTCACACCGGGAACACGACCACCAACTGGCGCTTCACCATCGGGCCGAACACGGGCGCCGACGAGTTCTTCGCCGATGCGGAGGGCACCTGCGTGACCGGATCCTGGAAGCAGATCGTGGGCACCTACTCTGCGGGCGCAACCCCGGCCGCCGACTCTCTCCGGATCTACGTCGACGGTGCGTTCGTGGCTTCGGGCTCGACGGCCGCCGTCACGGGCCTGGGCGACAGCGCGCAGGCTTACATCGGCCGCATCCACAACGACCAGCGCTACATGAACGGCCTCTTGGACGAGATCACGGTGGCCTCGGTTCGCCGCGACACCAACTGGATCAAGTTGGCGTACCAGAACCAGAAGGCAAGCAACTCGCTGGTCGACATCGGCCCCATGGCACCGGCGGTGACCGTTCCGGGCGCGCCGGGCACGCCGACCGTGGCGGTCGGCTCGACGACCGGTTCCATCACGGTGACCTGGACCGCTCCGACGTCCACGGGCAACGCGCCGATCACCTCGTACACGGCGACTGTCGCATCCGGGACCCCCGTGAGCACCTGCTCCACGAGCGGACTCTCCTGCACGATCACCGGCCTGACGGTCGGTTCGCCTTACACCTTCACGGTGCGGGCCACCAACCAGGCCGGCCAAGGCCCTGCGTCGTCGGCATCCGCGTCCATTTCCCCGGTGACGGGCATTCTGCCCGGCGCCTTCGTGATCCGCGTGAACGCGGCCGGCAATCCGTACACCTACCAGCTCCCCGCGGCGCTGGTGCAGGAGACGGAAGCGCTGACCATGCGCATCAACGACGCTTACGGTCGTCAGGTGTGGTCGCGCACCATCAACCCCGATGGCAATGTGCGTGCGATCACCTGGGACGGCAAAGCCTCCAGCGGGCTCCGCGTCTCCGAAGGCATGTATGTGGTGCGCATCAGCGCCCGCATGAAGAATGGCGAGACCCTCGAAGCCGTCCGCAAGGGCGTCAAGCTGTCTCCCTGATTCAGGCTACCGGCATTCACTCGAATGTCGCCTCGAAAACCCCGCCGGAAACGGCGGGGTTTTTTGTTGCGTGCGTTTCAAACACCCTGAAAACAGAATCGAAATCGGAGTGTGCCCATATTTTGCACGCATGCGGCGACGCGATCCGCTACCTTTAAGACCGGGAGGAGATGTCATGAGTTGCGGGACCTTCCTGCGTTTCGTCGCGTTGACGGCCCTCACGGCCTCGGCACAGACCGTGCCCGTGGAAGACTATGCGACCTGGAGTCGCCACCGGCTCTTCTCCTTCAACACCATGAGCTCGGCAAACGGAGGCCTCGGCGTATTAGCCAATGTCACCGGTTACCCGCTGCTGATCCGACTGAACGCCTCCAATGCCGCCGATGTGTTCGCCGAAGCGCGGCCGGGCGGCGCGGACCTGCGGTTCCGGCGCACCACAACCCCACCCATCATCGTTGTGAAAGTCGCCGCC
>JAUMHE010032860.1:0-26395 GCA_032359235.1 Enteromius mattozi | reverse complement strand
TGTGATATATATCGTTATCGAGGTAGAAAATTGCTTCTACCGTGATAGAAGATTTTGGTTATATCGCCCACCCCTAGTGTAAATACATGTAAATATTTGTGTATATATTTATACACACAAATATATATATTTGTGTATGTGTGTGTATTTATATATACATAATAAATATACACAGAACAAACACATATACAACTTTTATTTTATATGCGGTTTGACAGGACTATATGCAACTTTTATTGGTATCATTGCAAGCACATTACTTATAGCATAGCATAAAAAGTAACTAAAAATTACTTTTAGAAGCACACATTCCCGACACTGTCAATATGTTGTTAGTCAGAATTAGTAGAATCACTTTAGAAATTACACATCAGTGAACACATACGTGATAAAAGAGGTTGTCTGCTCTATTTTTGATCAGAACTGTGACTTTTCTTTTCAAAGTTTCCTCTTTACGATAACATCATGAATCTAAAAGAGTTTTAAAGGGCCGACAAACATGGGCGCTTTGATGCAATTCAGGTGAGATCTGGGACTGGCCCTGGGCTAAATTTGGACACCTGTAGGCTGTTAAATGTTAAAAGGTGAAGGTGACAAGTTAATAAAATACATTTTTGTACATTTGAGTATAAAGTCTACTGCTCGAAATCAAACAAGAGGCGTCAATTCTTGAAACACCTAAAAATATCCATTCAGGTTTGGAAAACAAACACAGTAATCATGCAGGATGAAATCATACAGTCAGGGTGAAAGGTGCACAACAGATCTGAGGCCAAAAATAGGACGATCAGATTAATGGCAATGAGTATCAAGCTCTGAAAGCCAGCATCTTCCGCATGCCATTTTTTCCATCAGTTTAAGAGCTGTCATAGTTGCCCTTTGCCCTGGGGTTGCTGACTTGCAGTTTGCCATTGGCAAGCACTACAAACAGGCAACCGCCTCCAGGACCTCTGATTCCAGAAGGGTGGTTCCACATGTGTGTCAATGTTTTTATTTCAAAACAGAAAATGAGAGCATGAAAGGAGAGAAAAGTGGGTTTGCATATGTACAGCAAACACTTTAACACTGTTTTCTGTCACACATATCAACAGGTTTTTATTGCATCTGAACTACAACAATAACATCAATGTGTTTGGCTACCTAGAGGAAAATGTTAGTGCTTTTATATACAGCTCAGGAGACTTAAAGGGACAGTTCACCTAAATATAAAAAATAGTTGTCATTTATTAATCTTGTTTGAAACTTGAATGACTTTCTAAGTCATAGATTGTTCTTAAAATTCCTAATACATACAAACAAATGTTGATATATGTAAAGAGTACACAGCTATACATAAATGATGGATAACTCATCTCAGTTCAGTCTTTAGTCTGATTTTAAGAGAAATGTTCATATTAAAATCTATTATGGTAAATCTGAATACAGTTTAAGGCATTATGAAATTTTTTTCTGACTGCCGCACATGAGCAGTGTTGGGGGTAACGCATTAAATATAAGAGTTGCGTAATCAGGTTACTTTAAGTAATTAGTAAGTACAGAGTACAGAGGTGTTGTGCTCGTTGCGTGAACATAATAGTTCTAGACTAAATATGAACATGTATTTACTCATCTCACCAGCACAAAAACAGATTTAGAATTCCTCAAAAAGAATAAAACAGTCAAATGCAAACTCGGAATATTATACAAATTTGCAATAATTGAAAATTAAATCAGACACTTATAATTTATGTATTTAATCCCATTTTATTAACCAATGTCTTTGCTACTAAATCTTCAATTATCAAATTCAACCTTAAATAGCCAAACTGATACGTTTGTGTTTCATTTTTGTTATTGCTAAAAAGTGTTGAACTTTCTTCTCTTGCGTCATGTTCTTCATGTAATTTGTAAACTGCGCCCTCTACTGTACGGACGTGAATTTACATTTCCTTTAGCCTGAGGCGTATTTTGCATTTGTAAAATAACTTTTTATATTAAAAAAACAAGCTTTGAAAAGTAACTCAAAAGTAACTTTACATTAAAAGTAACTAAGTAACGTAATTAGTTACTTTTTTGGCCATAGCACAATAGTGTAATGCATTACTTTTAAAAGTAACTTTCCCCAACACTGCACAGAAAAATTGGAGAAGCAGGACACAAAAGTCTCCTTTTGCTCTTCATGTGATGTCACTGCTGATTATATAGATAGATAGACAGGCAGACAGAGAGATAGATATAACGATAGAGTGTATTGACTGGTCTTGGATGAGTACATTAGACTTTAGTCTGGACGAACTGTATGATGATACGACCATATGACCATGACTGTGGGTGGGATTCTGGTGCAGATGTTGTCTGTAACTAGGTTTCCACCTGGCAACAGGATAAATCATGAACACCCTGGACTATCATCAAGAAAATCAGCCAGCTGATCTGGGGAGCGATTTAATGGCATGGTTCGCAGCTTGACACTGCAGGGTTCATCAAGTCCATTTCTGAAATGGATGAAACCCTCAAATCCAAAAAAGAAATCCAGACCGTGCAGACAACTCCCCTTTTGTCATGAAGCAGACGTGTAATCAGTTTTTTTTGGCGTATGTTAAATAAAGTCATAAAGTGGTACTAATGTTTTAATTTAGCACCATGTGTCTGCTGTGTGATGCTCATCCCTGTCTGCGCTGCGTCCCGCTGACCCTCATCTTCAGAGACCAACAGTTGCTATATGGCTGGACCGGAGAGACCAAATAAAATGGAAGAGATGGAAGAAGAGACGGAAAAAATTAGGGGAAGGAGGGGTGGGAGACGGGGCAGGTGGCAGAAGCAAACATGTCGACAAGAAAAGAGGATGATATTGCTCCCAACTGAATTGCTAGTGACACGTTCCCCTTTCAAACTTGAAACTGAGGTAAAAGAGTGAGAGTGAAATGAAAGATCGGTCAGAATCAGTTCATATGAAGCAGTCCTGGACGCAACAAGTTAACGATTACTGATTAGCCAGTTCAGTCCCGCGGGGAGGCTTGTCTGTCCTTGGCTTGGGAAAACAACATGAAAGGATGCCGGCTGTTTTGTGCGGGTGACTTGAAAGCGCAGTGGCTATCAGAGACATTAGCCTTATCAATGGCCGGTGCTTTAGAGCTGAGCTATATGAAGCAACAAGGGCATGTCTCCAGCGAGGAGATAACTAACACATACCTCCGGCCCTATTTGCATGCACCCGGGTAACAGGAGGGACAGGACGGGGAGGGAGGTGGTTTTAAATAATTATTTAATGAGAATTTGAATAAAAAAAAAGAAAAAACTTGGCCAGAACTAGGCACCGGTGCCAGACGCACCCCAAATGCCCATTTTGGTGGCATGGCCAGCGAGGTTGGCACGCGACTGGCATGGCTAAGGCTTCCAGATCTATAACATCTGCTGGGCCGAGCTGTCCTTGGGTGGGACGGATAAAGAGAATTGCAACTTTTGAGGTCAATAAGTGCGAACTAAACTTGGGTGAGATTGGCTTTTAAAATGAGAGTTTGACAACTAGGCTTTATTGGCGAGAGAAGTCAATGTTCTATTTACCGAAAGTCACTTTTAAAGAAAAAAAATACATAAAAATTTAATTAAATTAAATTAAAAAGTATGTTATGCAAGTTTAATTTACAAAAAAATAAAATAAAAAATAAAGCTCAGAAGAGTCCTTGGGACAGGAGTCAATATCTCACGACTGGTTCCTACATATTTTATGAGTTGGCTAATTTGTACGACCTCACTCGTGCGATTTTGCATGATTTCTGTGAGAGGTAAGTTTAGAGGCAGGGTTAGGACTGGTCTTTCATACAAATTCTTACGAATTTGCCATCTTGTAAAATACATATGATTTATTATACATCGTACAAATTAGTACAAGCGAGGTCGTAAGAATTAACCACCTTGTAAAATATGTACAAATTGCTGTGAGATCAGGCTGGTATTACACTGGTTGTGTTAAACATATTTGATTCACTAAAAAGAGCCTAATATTTAGAGCGAATCATTCTTGAAATGGACTACACTGCTTGAACTACTCGTTTCTGATTCATCAAAAAGCACTGAATCATTACAGCCATTTGTTTTGGAAATGGACTACGCTTGTTTAACTGTGCGTTTCTGATTCACTAAAAAGATTTGAATAAATAGGGTCATTTGTTCTGCAATTGGACAATTCTGGTTGCACTATAAGTTTCTGATTCACTGAATAGTGCCAAATCATTAGAGCCAAACTTTTCTACCATCTTGCAAAACTGCCAATCGTGTGGGGATTTCTACTGAATTGATTGGATTGCTTAGTAATTGGAAGACAAGAAGCTTCAAAAAAGAACTAATAAAATGCCCATTGATCTTTCTTTGCTCTATATTCTAAGTCTTCCGAAGTCTTTTGGTAGTGAGGAACAGACTATAATTTAAGGTCAAAATTTAAATCTCCATTAAACTATTTAGACTGGTTTTGGTTTTGTTTTACTTTCATTCATTAATTTCAATTGCCCAGAAAAGAGCAACTAGCACATTCTTCGAAATGGCTCGTTTTGTTTGTGTTCCACTGATGAAAGGAAGTCATATGGGTTTGGAATGATATGAAGGTGAGTAAATAATAATATTATTTTTTATTTTTGAGCGAAGCCTGGTTACCTGAACTCACCTGTGCACATTGACTCACAAGAAGCTTTCATAAAATATTAGGCTGACTCCCAGTGGATGTTAGCAGTTTGTACAAACGTCTAGGCCAAAGTTCATCCTCCCTTGTCCTACTCTTGGCTCTTTCGTACTTTTCCACAGTCTCAGCTGAAAGTCTGACGCACTTTCTGAAGGACAAAGGTTTACCACAAGAAATACACACTGGGCCTTACGCCGTTGTCCTGTCTTTCATTGTGCCTGGTTACATAATGCTAAACCAATCAATCTAAGCACTGACTCCTGAAAAGCAAATACCCTGGGCTGGACTGACATAATTTTTGCCAATGGCAGCAATAACAAAAATGACTTTTTCAAAATAAAACAAATCACTCCAGCGAGAACTTCAATTTCTCTTGTATGAACTTTCACCTCCGCTAGTGCAATTAATGCTCGCTTGGAGCAATTTCGTTAGTCATTCTGAGGTTATACGCAGTTCATAAACCTTACATCGTGCTCTGAAGTGGAGCATCTGAATTGCATTGTGGGATACGCTTCTGTGTGGCGGTACGGTAAGAATTACCAGTCCCCAAAAATATACAATAATCATAGCAGGAAATTGTATTAGTTCAAAGTCCTCAGCCGCAGTGAGGGAAAACCTCATCCCTGCATTTGTCCCTGTCATCGACACAAAGGGAACCACATTTTAACTGGTGATAGTGAGAAAGCGAGCATTCTGTCAGGTCTTATTTGTTCAAGCCGCGCACGCTGCATGTGCTTCGGGAGCTTTTGCCGCACACTAAATGCTTGCAAATGGAGCCCTGATCCACTGCTGTAGTCACACATGACTCCCATGCATCCCCTTCAACAGGCCCGGTCAATTAGTAACTTGCAAGGAAAATAAATTGTGGCTTGTGAAGGCTTCCCAGCAGGACAGCTTTAACAGATTGGCTTAGTAAATGGATCCACACTCAACAAAAATGCCCATTCTCTACCTGCTGATAATAATCTGTCTTTATTTAAACTGGTTTAAGTGGCCTAGCATGTGTGTGTGTGAAGGAGTGTGTGGAAGTGGCGCTAAGTTGGGTAATTGAGATCGTATTTTAAGGCAGACCAGGTCTTGACTCAATTCCCTGAGCTTTAAATGTACTATCATGTTCCTTGTCGAAAGATTGTCAAAATGAAATTATTTTAATAATGTTAAACTCCATAAATAATACAGCTCACGTGAACGTATGTTCACACAGAAACTTTTAATGAAGGTGGCAGTCCAAAGTTCTTCCTTAACTATATATTTAACAATGCTAAATACACATTTAGTATAATACTTTATTCATTAAAATTTGTAAAATATTACTGATAAAACGCATAACGGGTGTCTCATCTACATGTTGAAGAACCAGTCAGTAGCTACACTGATTTAAGTATGATTCACCAAAAAGAGCTCGAGAGTCTCTGAACTACACTAACTGTGCTATTTGTAATGATTCACTAAGAGTCATTTATTCAGTAATCAGACTACACTGGTTGCACTGTATGTCTTTGATTCACTAAAAAAGAAGCAAATCATTACAGTCAGTCAAATCGGACCACAATGCTTGTGCCTATATGTTTTTGATTCATGAAAAACAATTGAATCATTAAAGTCATTTGTTTTGGAAATGGACTAAACTGGCTGCACTCTATGTTTTTGATTCACTAAAAAGAACTGAATCTTTGGAGTCATTCATTCTGTGTTCCAACTACACTGGTTGCACTGCATGTTTCTGATTCACTGAAAAGTGCCAGATCATTAGAATCATTTGATCTGGAATCAGACTGCATTTGTCATATTATATATGTTTTTGAATCACTAAATAGAATCAAATCATTAGAGTCATTTGTTTCAGAATCAGACTTCTTCTCTAATTGTGCTAAATGTATTGATTCACTAATAACAATCAATCATTAAAGTCAGTCGAACTTATTAGAGTCATTTGTTTTAGAATTGGACTGTACTGTGTGTGTTATATGTTTTTGATTCACTACATAAAACTGGTTCATAAGCTTATTGGTTCTGTCATTCGTGCTGTAGATTCAGTAGTTGCTGGGGTGCCCCTGAATTATCATAAAAAACTTTTGTAAAGTCTTTGAATTCGGCTTCTCGTTTTACATCTGTCAGCAGTACGACATGTTTTCTAATGCAGCACAATGTTAACGCGCTAATTAAAGGACTAATGTTCACAACAAACAGCAAAGAATATGATTGAAGTTTCCGATTTTCTGAGTACTATTAACCTGGAATCACAGACTATGCTAGTCCTGTTCTTGAAAGGCTGTAATGTGAGACGGAGGTATTTCAGCCACGGGAGAAGCCTTCAAAGGTGGTCCGCTCTGGCATCAACCAGTCATTTGGCTGCCTTTGTCACTTTAAGAACAGAAACAGCGAATTTTACTTGGCACGTGAAAAGTGTTAATAAGTTGCAGAGAAATTTGTTTTAAGATTTTCTCCTTAATGCAAAACAGACACTATGCTGCATTGTCTTACTGCATTCCTTTTGATCTCTGACATCTTCCAAAAACGAAATCATCAAAGTTAAATGTTTTGCTGTTGTTCGTTTTACAGTATTTACATATTGTCTATTTAACGACGTAATCGATGTATATAAATGAGGAGATACAGATTTAATTTCTTGCTGTAAAATCATGATAAATTATAATTACTTTCTGGAAAAATATATAATAAAGTACTTCCTGCAAATTCTTTGTCACAGTTTAACCGCATTTGAAACTTGAGGTGTCAGAAAAAGCACAGTGTGCATGAGATATTTGAGTGTTTGTAATATCATAGTTCGGTTTAAAATTGTCTCATGCTTCTATATCTGCACTGCGCATGTTTTTAGCTCATCCTATTTTCCATAGACCTGTAATTTAAAGGTACTTAAAATGCATCCGCCACAAAGCAGATCGGCACTGTGGCTCACTGAGGCTTCAGATCCACCAGGAGACGAACCAGCATGAGAAGACAACAAGAGCCATAAGCTCCAAATTATTGTAATTATCATACGCTTTGGGAATTTCCTGTAGCAGATAATGGGGTATACCAATGTCATATGTAAAGTGTTATAAACGTGGAATTGTTTCATATAGACACTGATGGGCCCAAGATGGAGAACTCAGAGCTGCAGTTAAATTCACACATGTCCTGGTGTGCTAACTATAGGAGTGGTGGTCACCAGCCGATTACAGAGCTGAGAGACTTCAAACGCCCTTTAAAAGGATGAAAACTAACATGACTGCCACCATTGAAGTGCAGATACTAAAGCAACTCAAAACAATGTTGAACTATAACTATACTGTAAATGATTGAATTAGTGTAAATTGTTGTTGTTATTATATTCATTTATTACTCCTGCTTACAAGGAAATTGTTAGGAAAGAGATTATGCTGGCATGGGGAAGTAGTCAAGTCACAAAATATGATAATGTAACTATTATTATTATTGGAAAATATAACATAACATAATATAATTCCAACTGAACTTTGAATTATTATTATTATTATTATTATTTTTATTGGAAAATATAATATTAGATATTTAAAAATATTTTTTTTATAAATGTTTAAAGCAAAAGTGTTCATATTTAATGGATGGATGGATGGATGGGTGGGTGGGTGGATGAATGGAAGGATTCATGGATTGATGGATGGAAAATGATGAACAGAGAGAGAATTGGAATAAAAAAACTCTACATAGACACTATGTTTCAGGGCTCTAACCAAAGTTCAATGCTAAAATAAATGTCAAATACCGTAAATCTAATTGTGTAGGGACAGTTTATTGGTATGTATAAATCAAAATGGTTCTGTACTGTCCGACTGAACATCTATGGCTGTATCGTTACATGGCGAAGGCTATGAAGTATGCAAAAAGTCAAGATGCCTATATTGGCTGATGAGGAATGAAGCGAAGGCAGTGTTTTGCATTACAGGAGTCCTTGGAGGTAACTAAATATGTCTGCATTTATGCAGGAAGCATGAAAAGAAAACAGCAGCAACGCTTCACATACAATCCGCAACTTTCAAAATGTCAACCCACACATGAAAATACATTTCAACGCACATGACATCAGATTATAAGCGCCAACTTTTTGGCTCGTAAACTGCACCCCCCCCTCCATGGCTCTGACAAGCCCCCTGAAGTAGGTGAAGATCAAACACCGCAGCCTGGGGTAAATTATATCAGATTCCACTTTGTTACGAAGGCCTGCGTTCGCGTTCCGACATTTACCGTCGAGGCCGACCCTCGCGGAGGCCCCTCAGTCTCTTTCTCTCTAAATCCCGACAGCCGCTTGCGCTTGAGTCAGGAGGGGGGGAGAAGAAAACGCAGACCATCTGACTTCCATTGCTCAGCTCGGCGTGTGTGTTCCGTTTAGCCACTGGTATTTGGATGAGGCGTACGGCGCAGTTACCAGAGCCCTGCTCCGAAACGTGTATGATGTCATTGAGGTTCCATCATTACAGGCTGCAGATGAGGCTGCTTTGGATGGACCGGGTTAGTTCCCACGCTTGTTTGGCAGAGATCAGCTCCTGCAGCCATAATGCGAAGAAGCTTCTGGACAAGATTAAAAATGGAAGAGAATGAAAAAACAAGAAAGGGTGAGGATCTCCCTTGTAAGACTTCCTTTTTTCAAGTGCTCCCTCCTCGCTCATTCTGAACGGCTCTTATGTTGCATTCCATATCAGTGAGTCTGTCTAAGAGGCCCCACTCGCGGGAGACTCTTGTTTGATAAACACAAAGAAGTACAATGAAATGTGAGAAACAAGGGCTCTGTTGATTTCTCGCTTTTAAGATTTAATATTGATTATGTTCCAGCTGTTTATCTGTGAGGCATGTGTCTTTGGGAGCGCTGTGATGTGAGATGCAGAAACCAGCACTTCCTGTAATTTCTGTAGCTCAACTGGAAAAGCATAGCGCTAGTAACATGAAAGATTTTTTCTTCTGTCCACACTTCCCTACTGCATAGTAGTACTTTGTAAAATAAGCATTACTTTTGAATTTCATGAATTCATACAACAATAGGCGAAAAATACCTAGATTATAAATGGCAGGTAATAGCCACAATATCAATGTCAACATGGCAGAGTAATAGTACTGTACTCATAATACTATGATGTAATAGTTCTCACATCATAACTTATTTTAACTAGAAAGGCTTGCAGGAAAAAAGTTTAAAAGCCTACAATATGAAGAACAATAGAGTGACAGAATTTTGGGCAGAATGATAGATGGAACAACAGGATAGAGGGAATGATAGAATGATAGAACGATAGAATAATAGATAGAACAAATGATAGAACGATAGATAGATAGATAGAACGACAGACAGATAGAATTACATAAACTCATATAGATAGATAGAATTACATAAACTTAAATAGATAGCACGATAGATATATAGAATTACATAAACTCAGATAGATAGATAGAATGATAGACTGATACAGTATAATTAAACATGCCAAAAGGATGGGTTTTATTTTTATTCTACCAAGCACACCTACAGTATCACTGTCTGACACATCAGTTTCAGGGCATCAGGGTCACCGAGCTGGCATCTCAGGCCTGGCACAGGCAGATACTCATGAGGGTGCAACACTACCACTGCTAGCGTAGGGGGGTGGCAGACAGACAGGGGCCTACCAAACAGCTTGCGACCATAACCGACAGTGGCTGGAGAACAATGAGCGCAATTATTGAAAAGAACACAGTCCAAGTCTGAGAGCCCTTCCCCGTCAAGTCTGTGTACTCGCGAGGGGGTTCATGGTAGGCCACTGACCTCCCTAACACCAGCGGTCCTTTAGAAGCGGCCGGTTGTCATGGTTTTCCTCCATCACCAATGACAAGTGTCCAGCTGGAAGGGCTTTCTGGGCCATTGATTACTCGACTGTATTCCGCAAATCTGCCCAAGCAAGTCAGAACAGCGGGACAAGGGGGCCGCGACGTGAAAATAAACCCTAGAGTGTGACGGATAGGTTTTCTGAAGGTTACAATGCTGAGGTAATATGGAATTATTCGCCAGGGCTTGAACAATAATAAGTGGTGAATCACAGCTTTCATGGACCATTAGGAAGGAATTCCTTTTTTACTGCTTTTTTGGCTGCTGAGAACCCCAGACAACCGATCAGGAGGGTGTCAGCGGGCCGCCTTTCAGTAGGTAGGCGGGGCTAGCGGCGCGTTACCGGTGAAGCCAAAACTCTCGGCGACTCCTTGCATGTGCCGTGACGCTCCTGGAGGGAAGAAACTGCTATGGATTCCAGCTGAAGAAACAGCTCCAGTTCAGTGCCACATCTCGCACGGTAGCCGAATTTGAAAGGGCAAAGGGGAAGACCGTTTTCACAGCGCTGATACCCAGTACAGTACTTGTTTCTGCAGATGAATAGACCTTGAAATGTGTTGAAGAGTCTTGCCACTAACAATGAATAATAGGCAGCTTATGCGAGAGTGCCTGTGTCAAGTGCCACACAGAGCCGAGGAGGCTACTGAGGGGCGCCTGCTGCACTTTTCCACCAGCGCTGCTCTGAATCCTCTGAATCGCATTTACAGCTTCCTCGCTGTGTGTTTTATGTGCGTATGGTGTGGGTGTACAGAAGCACAGAGCTCCTCTGTATTGTATTGCACAGAAGAAGGTGGAGCGGGAGCAGGCGGGGTGTGTGGTACAGGCTTGATGTAGGGGGTGTGATTGGTGCCAGAGTGCTCCAGAACTGAAGGGAACTCCCTCCAGATCCCAGCTGCCCAAGCCTGGCTGCAAGCTGCAAGCAAGTGCCAGGCTTCTTTCGGCCTTCCTGGAGGAATTCCAACCTGTATAGGAGGAAGAGGAAGAGAAGGAGGCAGGGAAAATGCCAAAAATAATGTTTGGGCCTATATAAAGTTAATCTCATGGTTCAGACAATGCTGAGTCATAAAGAAAGCAAACACTCTGGGAAGTTTTTATAGAGGACCCGATTTCATTTGTCTTCGAGAGGAACAAAGATCACATTGCAACGGTTAATCTGCTATACCTGTTATTTTTCCAAATTAAAGCAGAATGGAAGAAACTCCTACAGGTCTAGGGCATGTGCTACAGGGCAAGCTTTTTAAAATCGACAAGTCGTAGGCTGCCTGAAGGAGGCTTTCACATTAGACACGTTCTTATGCTTAGAAGCTAGACAGTGTGAAGCGGGACATGAAATGTTGTGAGACAATAAAAAAAGTGTGAAAAAAAAAAAAAATTCAAATGACAGCGAAGATGCACCTTTCTCAGAGTGTTATACCATACTTGCAAAAAATACATTTCAAAGGATGCATTAAATTGATTAGTATGTAGTGGCAGTACATTTGCAATGTTACAAATAATATGTATTTCAAGTAAATGCTGAACGAAGAATACAAAAAAAAAATGGTTTAGTGGTTTTCGAAAAAGTTTCTTGAGCAAATCAGCATATCAGGATGATTTCTGAAAGGATTATGTGAAAAGAAATGAATAAATTCAGCCTTGGTGAATCCATCATGACTCATCCCTATACAGGTCGATGTTAAAATGGTACAAGTGAATCAGAGGATTCTGGCTATTCAGAGTTTATCTGGAAGTATTTAATGCATTATTTGCCTAACAATCATGGGATTGAGTTTATTTTGCAGATAATTATTGCTTTTGTTGAGCTGATGGTCAGGATAAGCATGTGTTCCGAGCCATTAACTTGTGCGCTTGTTCTGGCAGCGGCTATGCTTGTTTGGTGCAGCTTACGCTGAAAACGGTGACAGTGCACAGTAAACTGTAATACTACATCATTCCACACATCGGCATTGCCAAGTTTATCCACAGGTGTTTCACTTTGGACTTCTGATACATCACTGACCTACATAACAGTAGAATACAACTGAAAATCTCTTTCAGTAGACGATACAGAAAAGAGAATTTAAAAAAAATACTAAATGTAAATAAATGGTAACAGTTTACAATAACGTTAAAGGGGATAGTTTACCATTTTAACATTCTGTAATCATTTATGCTCCCTTATGTTGTTCCAATTTGCGAAGCACCATAAAAATTGTCTATACAATGTGGAATTGTCCATACTGCCAGTACAATGAAAGTCAATGCGGTCCGATGTGAATTTGGACACTTGACTTTAACTGTATGTAAAAAAAAACACAATTATTTTAAATATCTTCTTTTGTGTTCCACAGAAGAAAAAACGTACATGTTTGGAATGAGGCCAAATCAATAAAGACAGGTAACAACCATCCAATGAACCAGTGTTACAAGTGTTACAAAATAAAAGCTTCTGGATCACAGCGGTGGAGTAATACTGTACATTTCTAATAGAAGTACACCAAGTTATGGACACTTGCTGAATCATCTACAACTGAACACTCAGAATTGACCTTTATGTAAAAAATCTAAAAATACTAAAGATTCCTTTACTTCTTTTAGTGAATTGAGTGTAAAAACAATAAGCGCACCAATTGCAAATCAACCACACTATCAGCAGATGCAATTCATTCTTGGACATGTTTCCATGTAATCTAGATCAATCCAGACCAGAAGCAAAGTATTTGTTTCCCTTTCCTGAAGAGTTGCTATTTCTGATGGGCAAGTTTCTTTCTTGGGCATGTGACAAAGACATTGCTATTAACATACCGCCCTTTCCTTTTGTGTCTGAACTATATCAGATAAGAATAGTCCTGGCTGATGCCGCTGGAATCCCCCCGTGCCGCCTGCACTGTTGACTCCGTAACGTCCTGGGCGGTGATCGTGGCACTTGGCAGAATGTATCACTTTCCCAAAGCTGCACAGAGGATGCCTTTCCTTTGGAAACCAGGTAATTCTCGCCTGGAATGAAACAATTGACCTGTGTGTCATCCAGGCGTGACCACACTTTAGCATTGTTCCTGAAATAAGATATATTTGTCCCTTTAGAATGAGCACGATTAGACTATCCTATTTGGCCTCGTGCGCTCTTGTTATTCTACATGCCACACACTTCCCCTTTATTGATGAACACGTTTCCACAATGCCTTCCTGGCTCATCTGTGACGTTCAGGGACATCTAACGCACACAGTCAAACACCTGTATTACATTTATCCTGTTCTGAATAGACCAAGAAATGCTGATGTGGCTCACACTCAATAACAAACAGTGCTAAATATCTGTGGAAATGGCACTATGTTGATGGTTTTCCATTTGTCTCAAACCCTGACCCACTGAGTGCACCCAAATATGATTTTTTTTAATCCAGACACATTGTAAAAACATGCCTGTGGCAATATTTCTATAAAATGCCCAGTGAGTGGAGATACAAGGGCGTTTCGTTTTATCCAAAACAGATGAATGTGAATTTGGCAGTGTTTTTAGTATGCTGGTTGGTGTGTGTATTACAGCAATTTGGAAAACAAACCTAACTAATAGTGTCAACAAATGAGATTTATAAAAAAAAAAAAAAAAAAGAAGCATTTGCTGAAGCGACCATGCCATTTTGCCTAGCTATTTTATTATAACTCATGTTTCACAGGACTTGCAATGTAAATTCAATGCTGTACCAAGGAAGTTTACTACACCAGAAAAGCCATTTAAAATGAGCTGGTTATGCGATGCAAAGATTGAAATGTATTTGTTTACAAAGCATGCACTGTGATAAAAGCATGAAGAAGATATAACAGTATTGTGCAATGAAATGTACATAAATAAATCTTTAGTTGTAATTTGTGCAAAAAGGAATAAAGGTTGTGTTTTACTTCCAATAGAGTTCATTTCAGCTTATGAATATTATGTATTGGTAGGTTTTTGGAGTTTTGCAAAAAATGTAAATAGAGGAACGTTTTTAATAAAGTGGCCCATTATGGATTTTTAAAAAATTATCTTCCATGCAATGTGAATGGAAACATCCTGCAAAGTTTTAAATCTGAAAGTGCATTGTGTATAAAGTTATTGTCGAAAGAGTCGAGTCTGAATCATCGAAACGAGTCATTTTTAAAACGAGTCCCAAGTCATTTCATGTTGACGTCAACATGAAACATTAGCATATCGCTGCCCACTTGTTGGTCTTTTTGCCTTGGTCTGAATGAAAATGCATTGCTTTTGGAGCGTTAAAAGCTTACAAACACTGCTTTAAATGAAATCGACCAATCACCAGAGGGGTTTGAAAAATGAAACAATGAATCATTTGGGAGTTGTAAGGTAAAAAATAAGGTAAACAAATAAATGCATATTATAAGAAAATGAAAGTGTTTTTTTTTTACCTTGCATGCATGTTAACCTGTTGTTTGAGACTCTCAAAACCAAAATATGAACCTTTCATAATCCATAATATTTTTATAATCCATAATCTGTATTACAAGTCTGTCTTGTTATGTTGATTTGTCAGCATGTTGGATTTAAATGACACGGTAGGTTAAACTCTTTGCTAGTTCACACGATTAAACAGAAGGTCATTATTTCAGTGGTGAACAGAGTAAATACTTCTATGTCACATACATCGAGGTTCTGGTGACAGATCCTACGCCAAGGCAATTTTTCCTGCGCTGCAGTTCCTGGTGATGGCAGTGATAAATGTTCCGACACGCAGGAGCATGGAAAAACTCATTTCCTCCCTGGCTGAAAAGCGGCAAGCCCCCAGAGAGCCATCAAGACCGACCGGCATGGGCACGGGGGCACAAGGGGGAGACAGAAAAGATAACCTAATTATCTTGTGCTTCCAGATGAAGCCATCATAAAAACCATTCAATTACATGCAGATGCCACCAAAATTGAAGATCTCAGAACTGAACTACAAGACACTATAAACTCTAAAATTACTCTGAAAAGCTCCCTCCGGCAAACTGGAGCATATTACCAAGCTCTGGAGTTATTTCTAGCAATTAGCAGACCCCAACTGTGCTGTTAATAGTCTCTGAGGTGTGCTCTCCCTTCAGACCTTGCTTTGTTTTCCCGCCCACCGCATTGTTCAAGAACGTTAACTTGCTACACCGGCTTCTTTGAGCAGGATTCACCAGAAAGAGCCAACCCTAATGCTGGCACTGATGCAGGAACGCTGACAAATAGCATTTACCTCGAGCTCTCCTGCTAACATGCTGGGAGCTGCTGCTTGTCTAGATGGAGGCATGACAGAGGAGGAAGGAGAAATGGAGAGCATGCAAGCCAGCTGGATGTGAAGAAATTCTCTAGTATTACTTTGTTGAAGTATTTCACACATGGTTGAGGAAGTCTTCTCTGCTTCTTATGAATATATATTATATAACACATACTAGTTTTAAACATTTTATCTGGTCTGGATGATGTTTCATAACAGATACCCTGGCTTATATATCTGTTGGGTGTTTTCTGGTAATAAAAAGTTGTTTTATTTATTTATACTAAATGATATTTAATAAAAAATATAAAATGATTAACAAATAAAATAATAATAATAAATAATAATAACAATAAAACAAATATTTAAATAAATAAAAAAGGAGTAAGATTAGGATGTAAATAAAACTGTGCAAAAAAGTTGTATTATGAATAAAATTATAAATAAAGTTGTGATCAGACGCTGTGAAACAGAATAGAATGCAGGGGTCTTGAAATGAAAAGTATTAAAAGAAAAAGTCAATTGAAAAATAAAGCTATGTTATGATGTAAAAATACTTTATTAAAAAAAATAAATAAAACAAAAGAAAAAATGTTTTGCTAATACCATAAAGTGTTTTTCTCTCTTTTTTTTTTAAAGGTTAATCTAGGGTTAACATAAAACTTCACACGAACAGCTTGAACATGATCAAGGCATCTGAAAACCCAGAGGACTTCATTCACATTATTGGATAAACATTATGCTTCCAGAGGCGGTGAGTCACAGCAGCATCCCCTTATGATGTGGTCTCTTTCCTGTCCGCTCGTATCCCTGTCACCCACTGCTATGTCGTCCCCGGTGGTGTTTCTCGTAGGAACTCAGCGTGCCGCACGTTTGTGACTCATGGCAAATTGTTGGTGTGGCGGGGCACAACAGAGCCCTGCGGGGTGTCATAAGTGGCCCATGCATATAACAAGCTTCAGATAATGATAGAGTTGACTGCAGTCTGTAGCGCACATGGCCTCTTAACCTCTCCCGGTTATTTGGATAAAGATCATGTTTAGCATTCTCTTCCTTAGCCACAAGCTCACCCGGCAATGTAGTCGAGTATGACTGGAGCTTTTGATATGACAGGACAGGATGTCGTCAAGAGTTGTTCGTAACTCGAAAGCGAATGAGTGTGAGGTTTCGTTTGAAGATAAATATTGGCAGGTTTATTGTCTTAAACCTGATTCTTGGTTGTGAAAACTACATCTACACACCAACACGAGGTGGAACAACATCCCAGAGAGATTTCAGGGGGATACGGTTACAGAGGAATGTTGCTCAGAAACAGCTGGAAAAGAGCATGAGAATAATGAAGGATCAGGGTCCAGTGCACTGCGTAGGCTGAGGAGGCAACAAGTGCTTCTTCAGAAGCAATCCAAAAATATACTGAGCTCTTTGAATTGTCGTATAGGCCAATGTCCAGCAAGCTTTTCCAATAAGTGCTCTTTCCTATTAATATCATGGAAAATGTTCCAGAAGGTTGTGGCATTTGCAAAACGGTCACATCAATATGATGAGCTTTTTTGTGATTGCCAGAAGAGTGGCCCTTCAGATGTTTGCAAAGATTGTATCTTTGATTATCTAACTGTTAGATTGTAGCAAGTAAAAAAGTGTTTGTGTAAAACCTCTGCGGCAGAAACTAGTCATTCAATACAAAGTGCTTTTACTAAAGTATCGCTGCATTTCAGTTATTTCGTAGATCATTTCAATGGAAAATTGTGTCATCATTGACCCACCCTCGTGTCACTTAACATTTTTTTCCAGTGGAACATTATCAAAACATTAAAGGTGCTATTATCCATACACATAAAATATATGGCGTTCATTAGCTGATAGCAAAATTTTTTTTTTGAAAATCTATTTGATAGGTCAGGATTTGAATGCGGGTCCAAATTAAACACTACTACAATAAATGTAAATTAAATAAAAAATTAAAATTAAGCAGCATGATACTTTGTTTTGGTTTTATGTAAATTAAATCAATCCTAGTAAAATAAAATAAAATAAAATGCATGATGTCAGTATGCTGATTATAGAATGATTATATATGAATTAAATTCTTTCTTATTGAAAAAAAAAAAAATATATATATATATATATATATATATTGATGCCATTGATGGATATAAATCAAATGAATTCCTATTAATTACATTAAAATGATAACAAATAACAAATTCTAAAAAATACAATTATAACAATAAATGAAGAATAAAATAAAAGACAAAATGTTTTTTTTTTTAAATCAAGATTTTAAGCTCATGAAGATGAATGAGATGAAGAAGGTTATGAAGATGAATATATTATAGAAATAATATGGGCAAAGTATATACATTTTTTCAGACAATTATCATGCAATTTAAAGGGACAGTTCACCCAAAAATGAAAATTTTTTCACATGACATCAGAGAGCCATCTGATTCTCCATAGACAGCAATACAACTGAAATGATCCCAGATCCAAAAACGTAGAAAAAACATCAGTAAAAAAGTCCATGTGGCATCAGTGACTCAACTTCAGTTTTGCAATGCTAGTAGAATACATTTTTGCCCAAATAAATAATAATATCATTGACTCTTCTCCCGTGACTTACGTCTTCTGCCATTTTAGAGAGTATCACAATGCACCTTACACAAGCTTTAACGTGTTTGATGTAATCAGGCTTGTTTACATCCGGGTGAAAGCACGCACATGTGCGTAATCTGCGGCTGTTTATGCCTAGAAGAAAGCGTACACTTACACAGTAATATTCTCTAAAACAGCGGAAGACGTAAGTCATAGGAGAAGAAAGGTTGATGGTATTTTTGTTTTCTTTGTGCAAAAAAAAGTGTTTTCCTCGTCGCAAAACTGAAGTTGCTCCACTGATGTCACTTGGGACTGTTTTACCGATGTTTTTACTACTTTTCTGGATCTGGGATCATTTCAGTTGTATTGCTGTCTAGTCTATGGAGACAGATGGCTCTCAGAATTCATCAGTAATATCTTAATTTGTGTCCCGAAGATGAATGAAGGTCTTACATGTTTGGAACGACATGAGGGTGAGTAATTAATAACAGAATTTTCACTTTTGGTTGAACTAACCCTCTTAATATCAGATATCCAAATCATTATTTTTTGGAAGTTACATTTGGCTACAAATAAGTCCAGAATCTCTGTTTGAATGGGTATGAATTCTTCAGATGTAATATTTTGCCTAAAAACAAAGATTTTTTTCTGCTCTCTATCTTCATTGAATTATCTGCTAATGCACTTTTCCAACAAGTTCAGTTCTGTTTTGACCAACTGACACTTCACTTAGTAGGTGATGATAAATGTTGTCATAGCAGGCGAGCTTCTTGTAACACTGTCTCTCCCCAGAGACCCGCCTGTCTGAAGTCATGGGGTTCAGCGGCACCAGACATCCTCCAGTCCAGTATGGGACCCTCAAACCGAGACCATGCCTAATCTGAAGCTGCCATTCTCCCTCCGCCACAGACTTTTACAGTAAGCTGTTTGCCTCTGAGCTACTCCCCTCCATGACTGATGCACTTAAAACAAGAACAAAGCTAAATTTCTGCCCCTCTCTCTTTTTGCTACCTTCCATCTATTTCCCCCCTCCTTGAAGTTGCTGAATGCCCTGAATATTCATAACTGTGTTTTTTTTCTAACAAGCATACAAAATGGATATCATAGCGTCTTGGCTGCCTGACAACACCAGCCTCTCTGACAAAGAGAGACTGGAGAGGAAAATGAATAAAAATGAGAAAAGGACAGTGAGAGTCAAGACGATGCCCCGGACAGTTCAAAGGGTGCATTCCTAGCATTTGACAGAGGGTAAATGATGCATTTCAAACTCAAATCTATTTCCTCTGTTTTAACGAAGTCAACCGTGAATAATACAGACTTGCTAGAGATGTTGTTAACTGGTCCCAAGATACAGAGAGGTAAAAATTGCAAAAACAATTTGAAAACATGCAAGTTAAATCTTTTAAGTTGTGTTTAAATCAAAACAAGACATAAATGTAAATGCATAAACCTTCATACAATTTGTATTTCTTTCATAGAAGACTATTTTTGCTGATTATGTAAGCAATTCAAACAATGAATGTTAGACATTAAACCTTACGTTCTGCTTCTGTCATGTATGGAAGCCTGTTTCCCCACTGAATAATGTGACTAATTGCGACTTTTTATCTCACAATTCTTACTTTTTTCTCGCAATTGCAAGTTTAGAGCTCAAAATTTTTAATTTGTTTCTCAGAATTGCAAGATATAAACAATTGTGAGATATAAAGTCAAAATTGCATAATATATACTCACAATTCTGAAAACATATCAGTCTTTTTTCCCCTCAAAACTCAAGTCAGAATTGTCAAAAAAAGTCAGAATTGCAAGATATTCAATAAGAATTTTCAATAAGAATTGTGAATTTACACACAATATATACTAAAAAATTCTGAATTGTGAGATAAAACCCTTGTGAGATAACCCTTTTTTATGTTTTATTCAGTGGCAGAAATGGGTTTCCATAAGTCATGGGATGCATTTCCGAGAGTGAAAAAAAATAAAAGAGGAACTGGATCATGAAAAATAGGAGTGAGAGCTTGCAGACTTCCAGCTCACACTGAAGTCTATGCTGGAAACTGAGTGTTGACATGAGAACATGAAAGCTGAAAATCATCTCAATGTATACCAAGGGTAAACCAACATCTTCAAATATATTGATATTGTTACCACTGCTGTAACCTAACTAGCATTTAATTACTGTTGGACATGTTTCATTTCCTAAAACAATGCCTAAATTTTGGCTATTGGTTAACATTAATTTCCTTGCCAGCACAGAATAATTTACGTAAGCTGAAAGGAAAAGTCATTTCAACAAGAAGCAGTCACACTACATGGTCTATAAGTAAAAGAGGTATTGAATATTTTTCAATAGCATTTAAAAACTACATGAATAGACAGGAAACAGTTGAGATATTGTTATTCATTGTTATTTATCTTTAGAAGCAGTTATTCATAGATCTTTACAAGCAGATGTGTCGCCTTAAAAAAACAATCCTGTTATATTTCCTGAAGTTAAACACATGTATGCAGGTGTTTATAGTAACACGCAACAAATATGCAAATATGGGAGAAAAAAAATCAATCAAGTAAATAAAACAGAATTATTTGCCAGGTGGCTATAATTTTATAATAACACCTAAAATATAAATATGTATTTGTTTGTGAAGCCATTTTAAGCTGTGGAAAAGAAATTTTATAAATACAAATTATTAGTAGTATTATTATGGCTGTTTAGAAATATTTATTATGCTAAAATGTATCTTCTCCCTCAGAATTTTTATGTGCTGTTATTCGGTAAATATATTTATTTATTTTTATTTATTTATTTATTACAACAATTTTGATGTGCTGTTATTCTATAAAATATTTATTTATTTATTTATTTTTATTTATTTCAACATTTTGAATAATAATAACGTAGGAACTATTTAACTTTATTTCTAATTTAAAAACACTACTGCTGCTACTACTACTAATACTACTGTTATGGTTATTATCATTATTATTATCATTATTATAGAAATATATATGACTCTTACATATTCTTTCTCCAGCCATTACCAGGTGTGGCAAAACATTTGGGAACCTGAAAATACATCAGACGCTACATAATTAGCAGTGCTGAAAGAACTAGTACAGTCTGTTTGTCAGGGTCTAAATGGGAAGCACATCAAAACAGACACCTCCAGTCCTGCACAAAGCCAATGCGCCCACTAACTTTCCCAGAATTCCTCCACCACTCTTCACAGCTAAGGAAAAAAATAGAAAGTTCCAGAACACAGGAACCTGCTCCCTAATCTGCTTTAAATCTATCTGGGCCACATTTATCTGTCTTTTGTTGCCAGTGCTGAGACTGCTGAATGGTGCTGGGTCACAAGGGTAAGATGTCTATTCCTGCGCGGGCTCAGGGGGGTAGAGAAAGCACGGAGGGCTCACCGGTCTGATATTTTTGGAGGAGCGAAGACCCCCCTCCTGCCCTCCCTTTTCCTTTTCCTCTTCTCTAAAACCCAAATAAAGTATGTGATGGATGAGCGAACAGAGGCGACACCTCCCCCATCAATCAGACTGAGGCGAACCCCCTCACGGCCTCTGGAGGGCCGATCCGCGCGCCCCCCACATCACACACATGCAACGCTCCGCCGTATCCCGAAACAAAATTATGTACAATTGCCATAACCCAGACAGGAAGGGGAGCGGGTGAAAACAGGCAGGAAGAAAGAAAGAAAACGAGAAAGGAGCAGACGCGGGGCAAGAAAAAACACGGCAGCAAATGGTCCTGGTTAGCAGCGGCAGAACAGAGGGGTCTTCTGAGTCCCTGGGCTCTGGGGGGACCCGACTCTTTATGCAAGGGGGTGTGTGTCCTCGCATGCGCACACACACCAACTACAAGGAGGCAAATTCCAACAGGGTGGCGTCATCAGGAGAAAGGCAACTGGTGCAAGAACAACATACCTCGCACCAAGAAACCAAGACACTCATGCACGAAAAAAGAGCATACAATTTGTGCACACACACTTACTTGAAGGGAAAAATTTAATAATTTCAGGGGTTTTCCCCGAACTGGCTAATACAACAACGGCAAGGTTTTCGCCTGCTGCATTGTTCGCTTTTCTCACACAAGTGTCCGTGAGCGTTAACCACCAGCATGTGTGAGGATGAAACGGCATTAGCTCATCAACAACAATAACCACGAAACATGACAGCAAGGAACAACAAACAAACCTCCAGCAGATCCGAAAAGGCTGGCCTTTTCTGTCCTGAGGCCTCTCGGAGCAGGCATAGGCGAAGGCGCCCACTGGAAAACTGTTTCCAATAACTGTTTCCACACCTTGCTGTCATCCAAACTGTGGGGCTATTATAAACCACGGAGAACAGAGGAGCCATTGAACGATGAAAATAGATGGACTCGAGGTGAACTTCACAATAAGTGGCTGGAGTACAATGACATTAGGGCCGTGCCAAGTTCGCCCAGCCAAGCTCTAAGGTTGGCATCTCGGTGAAAGCAGGTAGCGTCTTCTTAAGGAATCCGTACCTGGAGCTTGCCAGAGGTCAGGTCAGGCACTGTTGGGGTAGAAAGAAGGCCAGCACACCCTACAAGAAGAAGACTCAAGGTGCAGACACCTTAGCAGAAATTTCACAGACATAAACAGTTCATTGTGCATAAAAAGCGTTGCATGAAGCACAGCTCAGTGTGTATGACTAATCTTACCAATCAGTGTTTGGGAAAATCTTTTTCCTTCAGATAAAATTGGTAATCATGGGTATTCCTAATGAAATGACTGATTCAGCCCACAGTAATCATGCAATGTAGGGTCAGAAAGCTTTCGGATTTGATCCAAAATATATTAATTTGTGTTGCGAAGATGAATGATGGTCGTGTTTGGAACAACATGAGGATAAGTAATTAATAACAGAGTTTTCATTTCTGGATGAACTGTCCCTGTAACATTAAAAAATATACACAAAGTGACTGACTTGCCCTAAGGGTACTGTGATGGACCCGTTATCCTTCAAGTGAACTTGAACGAAGAACTGAAGATCTGGGGTGATGTCATTTCAAACTAAATCAGGCCAAAATATTGTTTGTTTGGAGTTTGTTTCTGGAGCTTGAAAAAGCTTGGAAAAGTTCACTCCAGCTGGTGAACACCTTCAACACAATGCACCTTCTACACAATAACGACCTAAACCATGACGCCCTAAAAAGTCCAGGTGACAACAGAAGAGTCTATTTGTTGAGAATCCGAAGGGACACCATATATAACACAACATTATACGATGGCGAACAGCTGCAAACATTTTCCATTTGAAGTGAAACATTCCTCCAGAAGGCCCTCTCTACTTCTGCAGGCTTCCTCTCGATTCCATGTGGTATTTGTCCCCAGCTGAGCTCCAGATACTGCAAGAGCTGCAAACTTTCCCAAGAATACCATCCAACCGCATGGCGCTCCCTCATGTTTTCTCCCACTCTTTCTCTGTTCACCTCTATCTCTCTTGTTCTCTCGTTCTCCTCTCCTCCGACCGGACCCAGCCCTGCTCTGAGTCTCCTGGAACGCTGCTTCAGCAGCAACACTTAGCATTTGTTTCGAAATGTCAAGTGACTGTTTGCATTTCCCGTAGGAACTGCCCTATCCATTTTTGTTCCTCATGCTTGTCCAAACCTGGAAACATAGATCATTCTCTTACAGTCAGCATTCACTTTATCTTTTTTTCCTGATGGCAAAATATGACCCTTGTTCAACAAATCACTGCTGTCTGGGGCAAAAATGAGGTTAATCGTGTTGAATGGAACTAATTTCTCAACAACTTAAGTACAGTTGTAGGAAGAATGTGATTGTTAGTTGTAAAATTGATAGCTGGAGAGAGACTCATCCTTTTCTAAAAATGTTTACTTGGAGCAATAATTATTTTTCCATCAATCTCGTAATGACATGTGACTTATCTCCAAATACTTAAAAAAGGTATCATCTGACATTATCCCATCACCTTTATCTGATCATAGTTGCATTTCTATATGTATTCCTCTCTCAGATACTACTAATTTACATAGAACTACATTATATTGGAAACTGAATATTTCATTGCTTAAGTATAAGGAAGTAAAAGATAAGATTAATTTTATAATTGTCAGTTATTGGGGAAAAGCTAATAGGGAAAACAGTTTCGGAAGTAATTGAGAATTGGCAAAATATGAAATTGGTAAATATATGCGTACTTTTAGTAGTGATTTGGCTAAAAAGAAAAAAAATGATGAGAGTATTGTAATACACTAAATTTCTAATCTTCTATCTAAAGTGATACTATCTGATGATGAAAAAGTTGAACTTGCTCACTATCAAAAGAAATTAGATGAGTTATATAAGACAAAAGCTGAAGGAGCATTTATTAGATTACGGAAAAGGTGGATTGAGGAAGGTGAGCAAAACACTTCCTATTTTTTTGGATTGGAAAGACAAGAAATAGAAAAAAATCAGATTGGAAAGCTTGTGATTGATGGGAATCTTTGTGAAGACCAAAAAGTTATTGCTAACTTTTGTGCAAAATTTTATCAAGATTTATATACATCTAAGTTTAAAATTCATTTTGCTCATGCTTTTTTTTGATTCGTTATCTGTTGAAGATCAGTTAAATCATACTGATCAAGCTTTTTGTGATGCCTCTATTACTTTAAAAGAAATTGATAAAGCAATTAAATCTTTAAAAACGAATAAATCCCCTGGCACAGACCGTTTGACTTCAGAATTTTATCATATATTTAGTAAAAACATATCCCCTTTTTGTTAAAAGTTTACAAAGAAAGTATAGATAAAGTAATGCTTCCCAATTCCCAAGCCAAATAAAAATCTTTCTTTAATTGATAATTGGCACCCAATAACATTTCTGAACAGTGATTATAAAGTAATTGCTTTAGTAAAAAGAGTATTACATTCTATCAATGATGAAACACAATCTGGCTTTATGCAAAATAGACATATCTAATAATATAAGATTAATATTAGATATTTTAGACTATTCCGATGTAATTTATAATCACAGCTTCATTTTTTTTTAGATTATTATAAAGCTTTTAATACTTTGGAACATGATTTTTATTTTTAGCACTTAAAAAATTGTCTTTGGTGGTTTTTTTTAGTAAAATGGTTAGAATGTTATATGTTAATGGAAGTAGCTCTAAAAGTTGCAGTGTTTCTTCTGTGGCATTGATGTTAAAACCTTAATACCTCATACAGATTTCTGTTAATACCAACAGGAATCTGTATGATTTTTAGAAATTTTGTTTATGCTCATATTACAACTATTTCTTATCCTGAGCCAGCTGAAACCCTGATAGGTAAAATATGTTTTTCAGGAATAAAAGATAGAAACAATAAGGTCAGATCTCTTTTTATGGAAGATATTACTTCCTATACTGAATAGCTTTGGAAAAGTATTGATACAATTTTAAAAGACAATATTCAGTGAGATATATCCAAAACCCTTAGAGACATTATTTTCGGATATTTTGCTTATGATCTTACAAAAAGTAAAGCTGTTTTTGTTGTAAATTTACTTGCTTGGAAAATGTTACATACATAAGTGTAAGTTCACTAAAAGCAAACCAATCTTTCTTGTTTTTTTTGAAAGAATTTAAAATCTATCTTAATACTATTTCATCCTCAGTAAATACGAAAGCAAGGAAAACAACTTCAATTTGTAAAGAGTTTAATTACAGTAATTTAAGTACAGTTTAAGTTATGTATAAATTAATATCTTACCCTCTTGGTTTTTGTTTTATATTAATTTCTCTCTGTTTTTTTTTTCTCTTTCTTCAATGTTATATTTCTGGCAATTATTGTAATTTGTTCTCTCCATTTGATTATTTAACTATTTAATATTATTATTTAATCTTTTTTCTGATATGTTCTGGTACCATTGATACATTGTTGATGTATTCTGTATATCAGGGCTCATCAATCTTGATCCTGGAGGGCCAGTGTCCTGCAGAGTTTAGCTCCAACTTGCCTCAACACCTGCCTTGAAGTTTCAAGTATACCTAGTAAGAGCGTGATTAGCTGCTTCAGGTGTGTTTGATTAGAGTTGGAGCTAAAATCTGCAGGACACCGGCCCTCCAGGACTGAACTT
>JAUMHE010032350.1:0-26618 GCA_032359235.1 Enteromius mattozi | reverse complement strand
TGCAAAAATGTCAACAATTCTGTGTTTTTCTGTCAATATGGGGTGCTGTGTGTACATTAATGAGGGAAAAAAATGAATTAAATGATTTTAGCAAATAGCTGCAATATAACAAAGAGTGAAAAATTTAAGGGGGTCTGAATACTTTTTGTACCCACTGTATGTCAGCACAATGTAAAATAATAAAAACTATGGAAACTGATATCAAAAAAGATTTCTTTGTTGTTGGAGTATACTAATTTGTGATACACAGTGAGTATATCTGCCCTCCTTACCTTTGAAGACCATTTTAGCTTCAGGAAGTTCCATCTGGTAACCAAAAGAAAAGGTTGTTTCCTGTGTCCTAGTGCTCGCCTCAAACTCCACTCCCACCTGAATCTGTGGAGATGAATTACAGACTGCTAGTTTCGCCATTACTGCGAAACATCATAACCTTTAACACCACCATACCTGTTTATTTGCCCTGTGATAGTAGCTGGCATGTGCTCCTCCTTTACCAGCATTCAGTGTTGCAACCCAGTTTGGCCCTAAGACAGAAAACCTAAGACATTTTAGTCTCAAGTGTCTCTGAGAAACAGAATAACATTGTACATACAAATAGGATAAGTTACACTGAAGACATAACTGTTTAGGATGACTTATTCTGGTGTATAACAAACAGATGAGCGCTCTAACCTGAGTACTGGCCTGCCAGGGTGAGTATGCCCCCTTCTTCTGCTCGACCTCGATGGTACACCAGCTCTCCCCCCAGAACCAGCTGTGGGGATACGCTTTGGAGAAAGTGTGCAACCATGATAACTGTCACAAAGAAAAACAAATGCACAAACAGATAACAACATTCTACGTGCAGTATGTGATATTGATAGCTAGGAGTGGAAGTACAGTCCAAGTTTAAAATATTGGAGAGTGTTGTTTCTCCCTCTTCTCCTATGTAGACTCAATGCTCACATGGGTTGCCAGATTGATGTAACAGGAAGGTGCACAACTAATAATGAAAGGCAAAAAGGCTTACACTTTAAGTTAATTGCATTTTAATATGCCTCTGCTCTAACCATAGAGCTTTTTAGAAAGATGCTAAGCCTTTTTTGTGGCAGGGAAAATCTGTGATCTCTGACTACACTACACTGTGTTTTCCACCAGCTGGCAACCTGGGGTGTCAAAATAATATAAATTGGCAGTAGGTAGACACACATGGACCGAAACAAAAACGAAAATTCAGAAACATTACCAGTGTTGGCAAGTCTGTGGTATTCCCTTGGAATTGAGCTACTTTAACACTGTTGCAAGAGTTTTGTTTTCATGTCCTTAGGTTTAAGCGACCCACATAACATGATATTTAGCCCTTAAAATTAGATTTTTGCCAGGGGAACCTGGCCAAAAAAACTTGTATTTTACCCCCAGAATGTGAACCCTCGAAATGTGATTGGGCTAGTTTTTAGTAACTATTGGGCAGGTTTTGTTGTGAAAACCTAGCAACCCTTCACAGAACACATATTTTAGAGTAGAATAACTTGGCAGAAACAAGTATGTGAACTTATGTTATTCTGGCCTCTGTTAACATACCATTTACAGGCGTAGGCATAATGTATTTTTCTTTGTTACTCTCCTATACTCCCGAAAATAACAGAAAAATGCAGTACAGACTGTAGAAATATGTATTTCTCTGTTACTTCTGACAGCTACTGGGACAGTGCTAAACCAGTGTATCACGATTGGCGGGTGGGAGGGCATAACGGGACCCCTTTAACAAAAACAAACTGACTTATGGAATTTAAAATGAATGCAATGCTACTCAGGAAGCATTGAAAAGAATAACTTACAGCCTAAAACTATTTTCCTCCATGGGCATGGTTTCCCCAACAACAATTCATCAAAATGACATGACAAAGACAACTAAAGAAAAACCTGTTCTTCCTGGAAGCCATTGCTTTGTTGTAACTAATGCACATTCCTGTGACATCTATAAATCAGTTTGTCTTCTGTTTTAATTAGGGATTCACACGATCATACCTGATTCCCTCAGAATGTCAGGGTTGGCCAAAGTAACAGCTGCTGTGAAGTCACTACCTCTATACTCCGTCTCAAACTGCCATGTGACAAACTGTGCGTGTTGAGTCTATTAAAGAATAAGCAGTCAGTCCACATTGTGTTCAGAAGTATTTATTTAAACTAACGCAATGTTGCACAACACTGCTACTTACCTGAAATACTGCTTTGGCTCTTATTTTCTCACTCAGGTGAAACAAAGAGTGTGCATTTAAGCTGCCAGAGGAGTCCATTTCCCCAATAAGCATGGGTGAACCCTTTAACATCATTGGATTGAAAAGGGAAACATTCATCACATTAAAGTTATCTAATACATCTATGCTCAATTAAAAACACACTTCATGTAAATGTCCATTAGGTGAACAATATTGTTTAAACATCCTGATTATTGCTCATGCAGATTTGTTTGGCTGCACTTTTGAAACGTGTTTTAATAAACCTAGTAGCTTGTATTACAGGTTTTTAGTATTCAATCACTGCATAACATGCAGTAGGAGTCATTGTAAGCTATAAATAAATGATTAGAATTAGAATTATTTTAAATAAGTTACCTAACTCATTCGTTGGAATTTGGTAAGAAAAGCCTCCAACATCTAAGTTATCCAGTAATGTCAAAATAATAAATTTCATGTCTACATGAAGTAGGGCATGTTTCCAAAACAACATCCTTTGGTACTTTAAAAACAACATTCCTATCAAACAATTATACTGACACTTTTTTTTTGCCAGTTTATTGATTTATTAGTTTGATATGTATACTATCATATGCTTTTCAAATAACTGGGTCAACACTTTAATTATTTTTAAGAAGTTATTATTTTCATTCCCCAAATGCATTTAGAAAGACTCCTATTGCAATAAATCATGTTCTTTTAAACCTAATAAAAGTTTTCATTCCAGCTGTTGGACTGTGTGACTGTGCTAAAAAAGATGCTGGATGATGAAGAATAACAGAGTAACTATTTATGCCTCTGCCCAAATGTACTGTACTTCTTGGTAATAACTTTTGATAAGAATGTTGTTGAATGCTATTAACCAGAGCTATAATACTACGGAAATTAAACAGGACTTGAACAGGAACAAATGTAACACTGTATCAGATTCTTACCGTCTCTTTGCTGTCAGTGTCTGATTGTAGGTGTTCAGCATGAAAGCGATAACTGGATGGAGCAACAGCACTGAGGTGAAATGTGTGACTGACCTGAGGTGAGAATCAAACCACAAAAACATCCATTAGTCCTTTGGGAAAATATAAAAATGCACAACGCTGAATAGTGATAAATTTCACTTAACTGCCCTAAACAGTGTCATAATTGTACCATATATGAACAAACCTTGAAAAAACTGCTGAGGGTCTTATTTATCACCAGTTTCACTCCTTCAATCTGCTGTGGAAATACATCTAGATACACAAACATTTAAATGACATCTAACAGACCATCACTTTTCAAGATTTCTTACTTAAAATGAGCATATTTTAACAGAATTTATGAAAACGCATACAAATTAAACAGAGACCTTTACAGTTGCGATGCAAACCATCAAAGCTCCCCGGGTTAGGAAGCCATCCATCTCTCCTATCCCACCGTGACAAGGGTCTATCTTGTGGAAAAGGGGAGTTCTGGCGCCCTGGGCGGGTTGACAAGGCCAGCACACTGCCCATGGGAACCCACAAGCCAAGTGAGAGGACCTGATCTTATGAACTGTGAGAGACAACAGCAATTTGACATGCTTGTGTAATAATAATAATAATAATAATAATACACAACACTGGATCATGCATCCTTAAGTATAAAAGAAATTACACTATTGTCCATATTTTGCACATTTCACATAAATGGACACAAATCATACAAGAAAGGAAATCAAATAATAGGGGGCAAGTACATAATTTCAAAATCTGTTAGTACACAAACCAACACTGATGTTAATGAATAATCTGCACTTTAATTAATGCATTCGAGCGCGTTATCAGGAATTAATAACTGCATTTGAACGATTGTCAATAATCATACATTTGTGAATATTATGCTTTAAAAGTCTGTTTACTTACGCTGAATAACTGTTGGCTGTGCAATTACAGTGTGCAAAAATTATATCCTGAAATCATTCTAAAATGCAAGCTTTATACATGCAGTGACCGCTGGAAGAGAGTAAGGTGAAAGGATGCTGAGGGATGTAATGACAACTCAACTACAGACTCTAGCGGCGGAACCAGCTGATCAGTGCAGTCATTTAAAGAAGAGCAGCTATGAAACAGTTCCGTGCAGAAACACACCGCTGTTCATTCGCACACCAATGGAAACACGACTGACGACTAAAACGTATTCGGAACGCTGTATTATTAGCATGTGATATTTTTCTGATATAATACAAGTTAGCCTCTTTTAATAACAAACTTCATCTGAATTATTTTTTTTTTTTTGTGACGTCACGGGGCACATTTATTTGGGTTCCTTCTGTGACTCAACTAGTGACAAGAGGTCTGATTCATTTTCGCAACTCGGTTATTTTGAACTGTTCGTTTTAATGAATCGATTAACGTCATCACGTGATCCCTGTCAGCCTACGTTCAAACTAAGCTCTGAAAACTCTTTTGGCGCATTTTGCTGTTTATACCACAGTCGTGCAATTTAATACGCAAACACTTTAGATAGTATACTTTATTCACTCAAAATGGTCCTTTTTACTATAAGCTCAACTCGACGAGACGGTTCTGTGTTCAATGATTCAATTAGATACACTAAAAAGATTCGACTCTTTGCGAATCGGACGTAGAGTCAATATGGCAGATGAAGCCACTAGGAAGGCAGTTTCTGAAATACCGCTTTTAAAAACTAATTCAGGACCAAGAGATAAGGAACTATGGGTTCAGAGACTTCGAGAAGAATATTTAGCTCTTATAAAGGTGAGTTGTGGCAATGAATTGTAGCAGAAGTACGTTATTAGGGAGCTACTATGCTAACTGTGTGAATGAATAACCGTACGTGTCATACCAAGTTAAAAGTGTACTGCCTTATTGACGCTGACAGCCCCATCAGTAACTGTTTACAAACTACATATGAATTAAATATAACAAAATATATGCCCTTCTTAAAGTAATGGTGTTGTTTTGCAGTATGTTGAAAATAACAAAACAGCTGACAATGATTGGTTTCGTCTAGAGTCCAACAAAGAGGGCACAAGGTCAGTTTTTTTTAATTACTAGTTCTTTAATGAGTGATAATATTTTCATTAACTCCTTGGAGTTGTATAAATACATCTTTTTTGTGTAGGTGGTTTGGAAAATGCTGGTATATTCACGAGCTTATGAAATATGAGTTTGACATGGAATTTGATGTAAGATATTTTGAATTCAGTTATATTTAACTTAATTCTATATTTTGTTTAGTCCAGAGTAATTATCTTTATCCTAATGTCCAGATTCCAGTTACATATCCTGCCACAGCACCTGAAGTGGCCATTCCTGAGTTAGATGGGAAGACAGCGAAGATGTACAGGTTTGCCTCTTATCGTTGTATTATTTTAAGATTACAATTTAATTTTGTAGCATTTTTATAATGTACCTAAATTGTTCAAAAAACACTTTTTTTTTTTTTTCACAGAGGTGGAAAGATCTGCCTGACAGATCATTTCAAGCCACTGTGGGCAAGGAACGTCCCAAAGTTTGGACTGGCTCATCTTATGGCTTTGGGAGTAAGTTATGCTGCATGTCTAAAATCAAATTTTGTTTCCTTTCATTTCCTAAAATTGTAGCTTTGACGTTATTTCATTTCATATAAATAACTCTCTTTTATAACTCTGTAAATAAATATCTTTTCTTTCCTAAGCTTGGACCATGGCTTGCAGTTGAGATTCCAGACCTCATTGCAAAAGGCATAATTCAGCATAAAGAGCAACAAAACAGCTGAAAACAGTAGCAGCCTTTGCATTTCACCATGTCTTACTGATGCAAACACAGCTGACAATTTTAACAACAGTGGTCTTGCTTTCCCTATGTTCTGAAATATTGTATGCAACCTCACAGTACTTCACATTCATATATCTTTTTTTTTTTTTTTTTTTTTTTTTACTGTATATCATAGTGGTTCGTTATCGGCGAGGTTTCTAATACATGTCCAATGGAATATGTATGTCTCTTCATCAGTAAACCTCAGTACATAAATCTCAGTAGTTTCTGGGCCTCATTGCAGTTGTTCCAGCGTGTTAAGGCGAGAATCTGTGATTTCTTTTTATAAAAAATTGCAGTTCTTTTTAAGGCATTTAAAAGTAAAATATATTTGCACAGTCAGATTGGTGACAAGAATCTGGTTGCTCCATCTTCTAAACTGGAATGCTGAAATATATTATGAAATCAAATCTGTTTTTATGATGTCATTGTGAACAGGACAGAATTTTAATAATTAATAGTTACTGATGGCAAAACAACTTTCAAAAAGTAGGTTAGTATTATACTATTATGAAATATACCTTTACGCTAATAAAAAGCAACTAGTAATAGCAAACATTAATAGAGATTTTGCAAATGATTTATTACTTTTGCACATGTAATACTGTAGTACACATGTAGTACTTGAAGTGACTTAGGCTCTTTTTTATTGTCTGCAATACAGATTTTTTAAAAAACATTTAAAACATTCCTGATTGATCAAAAAATCTCTTCAAAAATTCAAAATCATTCACAGTCATATGTGATCATATAGATTTCAGTTTTAAATATAACATCATATACAATGGCACATACAGTGCCCTCCACTAGTATTGGCACCCTTGGTAAATCTGAGCAAAGGTGGCTGTGAAAAAAAATCTGCATTGTTTATCCTTTTGATCTTTCGTTCCAAAAATTTACAAAATTCTAACCTATCATTGAATTAAAACAATTGAAACGGGGAGAAAATCTCATTGTGAAATCAATGTTTTTCTCCAATACTTGTTGGCCACAATTATTGGCACCAAATTATTCCTATGTCCTTTTCCCAAGATAACAGCTCTCCTGTAATGCCTGAAGAGTTTGGAGGACACCTGATAAAAGAAGAGACCATTCAGATTTACCAAGGGTGCCAATATTAGTGGAGGGCACTGTATCAACAGGAAAAAGCATAAATGTCAAAGACTATTGTGTCATTGAGAACTATGAGGAAAGTAAACAATCTCGTATAAACGGATAAAGTAGCATTCAATTTAACTTCAAGCATCATGCATTAACGCATGTCAATCAAACAGTCTAAAAACCTGAATGATGCATCTGTCATGATTTCTGCATAGGTTTCCTAACGACTGCACACATGTTTGGTCAGCAGGGCGCAGATAGTCTGTCCACACCCCCAGCATGACTGTACGTTATGAGCAAGCCCTTGTTTGAGCTTGCACACTGCACAAGTACCTGAGGGGTTTGGATTTGATGGCACAGTCTTGTTTTGAGCAATGAGCTGTTTGAGATTATTTAAGATGGTCGTGTTGGGTGCAAGAGCAATATCTGAGACTTTGATACGCTGGGGGTCGAAGACGCAGTCTTCTTCTAGACCGCTAGGCACAGCTTTCATGCCACAGTTAGGAGGCACCCAGGCAGTGTCATAGCCCTGACTATGCCAGGTCTTCTGAAGGGGATGGTTGTCCTTATCAATTCTTTTGACTTTTCCACAGTCAACACTTAATTTAAGCACTACTCTGTCAGTGGGTGGGGATCTCAGAGGATAGCGCTCTGCTTTCTTCTGGTCACGGCTCACATAAACTCCAGGTCCCAGCATTCCATCCGCTGACTGTTGAAAGCCTGTTGTTATGATCATACTAGCTATTTGAACAGTGGTACCGTGATACATGGTATAAAGTCTGCCTGATTTGGGTGCCTGGTCTGCCAAAAGATGACGATCTTCATCATAGAATGCTTTCCAGCCATAGAAAGGGATAGATGCCATCCTTTTTTTTTTTTTTTTTTGGTATCTCCTGTGGATTAAATATAACAATAATATAATATACACTACCAGGAAATGTTTAGGTCTGCTCATACTTTATTGATATTTTACATATTTTAGAATACTAGTCCTGTCATCATGACCCTGAAATAATACAAATGAAAGCATAAAAATGTTAGTGACTAAAAATGTTAAAACTATATTTTAGCTTCTTCATAAATTACAACAACCCAGTCTAAAATGAAATGTTACTTTTCTAAAGAAATTAATTTTACTTTGGTAAGGAAAATTATTTCTAAATTCATTAATAAGTTCAATAGTCATCATTTCATTAATCATTTATGAAAGCATATTAACAAAGGTTTTTCCTGATCTTTCGCTGTTAAGTGTAGTCCGTCCGTTTGACTTCTGTTTACTTCAAGCTTCGGAGTTTGAACTGGATTAGGTGTAAACATTAACAATACGCCAGAACTTCCGCTTTATTGGTCTTATAAAATTTATCATTTACATGTTTATCAACATATTGTTTATGGACTGTATTATTCTAAAGGAAAACGTTATATTGTTCTGAAGGAAACAAACTTACCTTACAATACTTCTCGCAAGTGAACAATAAATGACATGAGACTCCGCGTCTAAACCTTTTTGGTTATACTTAACCTTTCACTTTCAATTTCTTCTTAAACACGTCTTCCTGGTGTGCTCATGAAGTAAAACAAATAATTATGTGATAAATTAAAATAGAGTTTTTTAATTCAAGTAATTCAAAGCATGTCAGAGTGTAGTTCAGCATGCATTTGTTTAATTCTTTAAAGCGGTCACACTTTTTAAATGTACATTAATGTAATATGTCAATCAAACAGTGTAGACCCGCCTTCTTTTGGTAGAACACTTCATTGGCAAGAAACGCTCTTACGCATAAACGTGGTGACCCCTAATGTTGCCATGTCCGCGTATAATAAGCGACATGTTGTTTTTAAACATGAAGTCAGTCAATCACTAATAGCAGTTTTCCATCTTCCTTTTCTGCACCAAAGATTAATTCCAGTAAATGTAAATATATTCACGATTGATGATTTAGATGACCAATAATTTATAAATCTATAAAAAACTATAGAATGTTGCTTAGCGTTATAAAAACATGACGTGTTGTCTCTACAAGATAACATAATGCTTTTGATTAAACGTTAAATTAAACTCTATATTAAATGTTTCTTTATTCTATAAGAAACCATTAAATTAGATTTCATTGTTAATTCAACGTTTAATTTCAATACTAAGTAAAATCTACTTAAGATGTGGCAACACAGCCACTGCGCGCTAACGTATGGGGGGGAAACTGGAACGTGGACAGTGCATGAAGATTTTGGTTCTAAAATATTAACGTTAACGTATCTATTTTGAAAATGTACACAGTGCTGTTAGTAAGTTAGAGAAATTCTCGTCATAATATCTCTCTTGCATCGTTTTTTCTTCCGTCTTTCCTTTTACCGAACTGTTTCTACAGGACAAAATACAATATTGATTGGACTAAACTCCGAAGTGGCCATCGAGCGCATAGTAACGGGTGTTCTTGTTTACGGCGACAGAAGAGTCGGTTGTTGTTTTCCACTATGCGGCATTCCCCGGGGAACGAAACTTCACCGCTGCTGCACGCTAGCGTATGACAGTGCACCTCTTTCTCTCTCTGTTACACTTTCTTAAGTAAACCTGCTCCTAAAACCCAAAACCTCTGGTGTTCAAGGGCTGCGTTGGCTCCTAAAGACCGACGTTACACGCTGTGGTATTTTAATTAGATTTCAAGCTGTATCGCGACAGATGTCAGAGCGTCATTAGGCGTCATGGTGACATGCAGTCTAATGTTAATGCCGCAGTGTGTCCTGCCAGTCTCTCTACGCTCAGTTCAAGCTCAATAGTCGAAGGGACGCCGTAACCCTCGGTCAAATGTATGGAAAAGTTTTGTTTTTCTCCTGTTAACGTGACCGCTAGCTTGCTGGGTTGAAATTTTCTGGAAATGTCCGAGACACGCGAAGTGCTACTTGTAGGGGAAGGTAACTTCTCTTTCTCGGCGGCTTTGAGCGAGAACGCAGGCGACGATGTCGGGGTGACCGCCACTTGCTTTCAAAGCGAGAACCAAACGTACAGACAGGAGGGAGCTGTGCTCAACATACAGCGACTCCGTGACAGAGGTCAGTCTTTGTGTGATAATGTTGTCTTGTTGTGCATGCTTTTACTGTTGCGGCTCTTTCTTGTGTCTTTGTTGTGCTGTTTTCATGGTATCAGAAAGCTATCCGTTCGATTTCATCCCAGCCACAGTTTAGTATCTGCTAATGTAACCATTTTTAAGGATACCTATTCTTAGTATCATAGCCCTGAATTTGCATGCCTGCAGCCAAGTCCATAAATTTACACATTTGGTTGCTATGAAACTGCCGGGGAGGGTTAAAAACCTCATTGAGTTCTGTGTGATAATTCTGTAAAGGCCTTGAATTCAATGCAAACTCCCATTGCAGGATCACTTGTTCTGTTTGAGGTGGATTGCACTTGCCTAAAGGAGCACGAAGCCATTCAGGACCATCTTTTTGACTGCATTATCTTCAATTTCCCTCACTGTGGACGTAAAAGTGGCGTAAAGAAGAACCGTGTCCTGTTGGTGAAATTTTTCCAGAAGTAAGTGTGACACTCTTGTGGCAACAGTCTTATTAAGGTGTTACATAAGCTTGACTTCCAGTGTTATATAATGTTAATACTAAGGAGATCAAGAGTTTTGAGGTCTTTCGATGTTTTGTTCATATTGCATTGGATGTTTTGTGGGGGTTTTTCTAGTGCCGTTGCAGTCCTGAAAGACAATGGGGAAGTGCATGTCACCTTGTGCAATGGCCAAGGCGGCACTCCATGTGACAGTCCAATGAGAGAATGGCACAATAGTTGGCAGGTGGTTGCCATGGCAGCAGAAGCAGGGCTAATTCTCAGTGAAATTCGTCCCTTTGACTGTGAAACGTATCAAGGTTACAGATGTACTGGTTACAGGTAAACAGCTTTGGACAAGTGGACACAGTCCACTACTAAGTTATTTAACATGGCGTTTAATTTGGACTTAATGGTTCTTTTACAGTTATGTAATGACATGCAGTTTTGAATTAATCCAAAAACATTTTTTGCGAAGGAGCCAAGACAAAGGTTTCCATGTAGATGGAGCTCTGACCCACATCTTCACTCGGAGTCTCCCGCACACCATGCCAGAGAAACTGAAAATGGAGAAAACCATTGGGAAAGAGACAGTTTGTTTTGAGCTTCCGGCAGAGTTGAGTAATTATATCAACAGGTAGGTGGTAACTTGTTGCTGACTGGAAAGCAGCAGCTCTAAAGTCTCTTCATAAGAAATACTTTACCCAAAAAGAAACCTGTGACATTTAATCACCATTATGTTGTTTTGAATGGGGACTGCAGGTTTCAAACTTCAAAATGGCAAAAATAAAAACACAACAACAATGAACATAAAATTAGTGTTTAAATTAAACTTGTGTGCTGTGCATAATTGAACTCGGCGAGCTTTGTGGACTACAAATGTTGCATGAACTGTGAGCTTAGAATGTCAGACACCATTGGTTGTTGCATGTATCGAGACCAAATGTCAGTGGTGCCATATTTGATTGAAGATCTATAGCAGAGGGAAAGATAATGACTTGCAGTATGTTTTAGTCTGTTCCTCACATTAACCTATAATATGGCCCCAAAAGGGGTGCCTTTGTTATGCAGAATATTGAATTGCACAAGCAAATTTTCTTTAACGTTTTATTTACCTTTGTCATCATTTAATGCTCACTTCAGTCTTAGTAGTAATTGAATAATGCTGTTAAATGTAATAATTCTGTAATCATTTCTATCTAATATCCCATTGTTCATACCAGTTTAACATACATTATAATGTTGTGATGGTTACATTCACTTTAAACTTTTAAAACTAATTCGATTTTAGGGTTTATTTTATTATAATAAAATGGTAAATAATTTTAAAATATTTATTGGTTTGCCATTTAATGGTTATCTTCCAAACCTGAACCCAAACCAGGCCTGGATACTTTTTTTACACGTGTCATATGGTTTAAAAGGGAATAAATGTTGACAGAATGTCCTGTTTTGCACAAACTTTTCTATTAGTAAAGTAACAAGCATTTACAAACTAGAGGTAACTGTATGATTATGGCATTAATTATTTGTGTGCTCAGCAAACACTTCCTCATTCCCTTGTTCTCTGTGAATGGTGGCATTGTGAAGCAATGTCTTATCTGTTATCAGTCTTTTATTATATTATACAAAAAAGATGGGCTTTATACGTATGGTACGTTTGTCAGTATGCTTATGCATCATGTATTTAAATGTATCAATTTAGTGGAATATTTGTACATTTATACAGTATATTTGATGCAGATTTCTAACCTTTCTTTCTGTGGTAGGGATTTCCTTGGTCAGCAGTCACATCATCCAGTGAAAACTGTCCAGGAGCAGTTACTTAGAGAGCTAAAGTCAATCTGGCCTGTGTGCACTATGAATGAAGACTTCTCAGAACTGGTAAGCTGCCTACCAGAAACGCCAGAGGCATGTGACTCCACTCTGAGCCACTCAGAGGTCTATTGGATTAAACCTACTGACACCTTTATATTTGACCAAAGTGAAAATGAACAAAACGACTGTGAGTCTATGGATGACCAACAAAGCTTTACTGGCAGCTATGCACTTCGACCGTCTCTGTTGTTGCATCTTCAAGAGATCACCCAGAATGAAGACTTTAGTCCGGGCACTCTTCACGCAGTCAGTGGCCTGGTCTTTAAGAGAGTGCACATACCCCGTTCTCCTGCATTTCACCAGCTTCTGTTGGTGGGGATGTTTCCTGCAGAATCCCATCCTGTCCAGTGCTTCCAAGATTGTTTGGAGTCACTATTTGCTTCTTACGGTGTCTCCTTTGAGGACGCACAAACAGGCCTGGAGCAGCAAGTGTGGATGAATTCAAAGTCCCTTTCCAAGTTTGGGAGGATCGCATATCTGCCTTCCTCAGCCCTGGATGAAGGTTTACAGTTAATCACGGTCTCAATAAACTTGGATCATTTAGCTACTCTGATTTTTGGCATTTCTGATTGGCGTGTACTTTGGAGTGCAGATCCTCGGTTTCTTAAGCATTTCAAGCTCAATCCACTTGGACCTTTCAGTTCTTTCTCCCTTCACTCACCAAGCTATTTGCATGATATCAGTTTCTGGATGGAACCAGAAAGCTTTGATGAGCTAGACTTCCATGCGCTTGTGCGAGAGGCGTCGTGCGGTGTTGTTAAGGATTTAGCATTAGTGGATCGCTTCAGACACCCACACATGGGTCATGCAAGTCTCTGCTACAGGCTGACCTATCAGTCGCCGGATCGGGCTCTCTCACACAGCCAGGCATTGGGACTGCAGAATCAGCTGCGGAGACTGTTACCCCTGCGTCTGCAGATCACGCTGAGGTGATTGACAGTGGATCAAATGGATCACTAATCTCAGATTTTAATTTTTAATGATGAAGGTTAACTTTACAGATCAAAAGAGTGTCTGTTTATTTTGACTGATTTGTTCTGCAGTTTTTATAAATAAAAGAAATGTTAAATTTTAGCAAATAGAATGGGTGTTTTAAAATAATTTATTTAAAACTGACATATCAACTTATCTGAACTAAAGGGATTTTTTTGTTGCCGTGTTTGAAATCCTATCATGTTTACAGATGGCTTGTAATGCTAATTAATCAAAATTTTACATTAATATTGTGGGTTTAATAAGATATCCAAGAAATGTTTACAAATTTTAGCAGTACTGTTACCTTTCTCTTTGTTTAGTACTTTTCCATGAGGGAACAAAATGAAAATATTACAAATTGCATCCTCTCCTATGTGAAATTGATTATGCATGTTTATTCAGTTAAGAAAATTAGAGATGTAATTATTAATGCACAATCATTCCATCTGATACTACTACTATTTTTTTTTTTTTTAATTAACAAATATTTTTCTGTTTTCGTTGTATGGCACATAATGTGTATTTACATTATCTCTGAAGCTGCATTTAATACTGTGATATTTCTGGAATGTCTATGATCGTGTTTATGGTCATGTCTTTAAATTGTCATATTGATATGTTATTTATGCTATATATGCTATATGTTACCTTAAATAACATATGCTACGCTATTTAAGTTATTGCTATACTGAAGGGTGAACCGTGTCATTTCTCAAACAAATGGAATTATGAAAATATGCCACACAGATTACCTGAAAACCCGTTTTCCATTGTTTGGTAAAAGTGTTGTATTGGTTGGGATGCTCAAACTGCTGGTACAAGCTGCTTATTAAGCCCAAAAGAGGTAAACATTTCATCCCTGGTATTCCATGAACCCGAAAAGACTGGTTTTAATTCCATATAGATATGTTAATTCCATTTACGAATCATTATAATAATAGCACATATCTAAAAACAAATGCACAACAGAGTAATACTTTGTAAGGTACAGAGTAAAAATGCAAATGTAACATTCTATGCTTTAACTATTAAATAATGTTCTGTCATTAAATACATTTTTGAGCATGTAGCAAGTGTGCATGGCTTATTTTTTCGGGTTTTTTTGGCTTCATGTATCATTGCACCCATCACAACTACTGATTATGAAACAAAAAGTCCTGTTTGAGAGTACTAATGACATTAGTGCTTTTTAGTGTAAAATTACATTTTCACATGAAAATAAAGCAGAAAAATGTGTAAATATATAAATGTTAAAATACAAATAAAATGTTAAAAGTCATCATGCCACATGTAACCTAGCTTTTAAATTTTAAGGGCCATTTGCTAATACACAAAGCCACAATACCAAACATAAATGAAAAATGGTAATTATGTACAAATGAACTGGTTTTGCTCAAAACTTATTTAACAAAAACATTATGCCAGCAAATCTATACAATTACAAACTAATATTTATGGGTTAAATCAGACAGAAATAGCTATTCAAGTGAACAAATGCAGGTTACTTTACAGTGTATCATAGCATATGAATGTTCTAATCCTTCGTGTTATCATGTTATTGCCATCTGATAGCATACCATGATTGTACCATTCTCAGAAATAAAGGTACAAAAGCTGTCACTGGGACAGTACCTTTTCAAAAGCTACACTTTGTACCTATTAGGTTCTAATATGTAATTTTAAGCTACCAAAATGGACCTTTTACATACTAACATGTACCTTTTGAAAAGGTACCAGCCCAGTGGCAGCTTTTGTACCTCTATTTCTGAGAGTGGTAGGCCTATAAGAAGGCTGATATAACAATAAACCAAGATTAGTTGTTCATTTGGCTTAAATATGAGCAAAATGTACTGAATGTGAAAATATGAGAAATCGTGTTGTGAAATGTAGCCTGTGTTAAAACACTTCGGACAAACTTGATGCACTGAAATAAATAAAACCGAAATAGAAATGATTAATATAAACTATATAGAAAAATATACATACAATTAAAGTAAAATTAAAACGGAATAATTAAAATATCAAAACAACAACACCACAACATTATAATAGTTTCTCAATTACACTAAAGTAACGCTGGTATAGTGTCTACCATTCTCTCACTAATCGCTCTCCTTGAACCTGTCTTGCGTTCCTCCGGTGATGACGTCACGCGCAGCCAGTAGAAACATGGCGACGAAGAGTGTCCGTCAGCGCAACAGACGTGGAAGCAAACAAGACGCGAACAACGTGAACAGCACACCTACCACTGACAACCGAGCAGCAAAAGACGACAAATATGTTGAGGACAATAAGTCCAGTGACCCCCGAAACGAGTAAGTAACCATAACCCAGTCCAACTCCCGCGCGGTGTGATGTTCTGCAATTGACAGCTCGCTAGCTCGCTAACGCAAGGATGTATGGACATGCCAATAATACAGCGAGTAAACATACGTCATGTTAATAGACTATCTAAATAAGACGAATACAGCGTAGAGAGACAGTTATTGTACAAAGCACTGTCCGGGCGACACGATTAGCCGCGCTTCAGTGTAATATGACGGCTTTCATTTATTCATTCATCCATCCATTCACATCTTGGCTCTACCGGCGAGCAAACACTGATCAGCGCTGCAAAACATATGCTGTGCTTTATATCACAACTATTTTTTTTTAAATGCGTGCCGTTTGTAGTTCATAAGCTGCATTGCGTTAGTGACACTAAATAGTGGCACACAATTATATTTGATACTGTTTATGTCAGGTGCCCATTCACGCATGTCCAATTTCATAATCTTCTTACATTGTAATACACCGCATAAGGAAAACATTCATTCATCCTCGATTTACGTTGTTTTGTTTTGTTCGGCGTCAAAACCTGGAAAGTCTCATCTGTATGGATTATGCTTGTGGATGAGTTTCAGACTGATTCCTATATTAAATACTGAGATAAATGAATGACAGCCTTGTATAACCCTGTGCTCTGCTCCCATATTGCTTATTAGTTTGCTCCCAGATAAGCACATTAGCTCCTATCCCCCGCCTCTCCTTTACAGGTCATCCAGTAAGGCAGGACAGGTTTGGGCTCCTGAGGGTTCCACGGCCTTCAAGTGCCTGGTTTCAGCCCGCTTCTGTGCTGCGCTACTCAGCAACATCTCAGACTGTGATGAAACCTACAATTACTGGGAGCCAGTGAGTTACACATTTTTCTGGTTTATAGCTCTCGGAATACACCAATAAGGATGGTCCGGGAGCAGTGTGACAGAGTTTTGGAGCGGCTGATGGAGCTGTCTCGCTTTACTCTTGCGTTTTGTTATGCTTCTCTGCACACACACAGCATGAATTTGATCTTATGCGATTTATTTATTATTGTTAGTTGCAGTTTCTGGTTTTGTCATTTCTGATGTTCTGATGACTTGTAATAGAGTAATTAGAATAGAACATAATATGTAAAAATTAGCAGTTACAGCTGGGTAAAATGTATTATTACTATTAATATTGTTTTTAATAGTAATATAATTTAAAGGCACAATATGTAAGTTTTCGCCACTAGAGGTTGCATTTTCAAAACAATAACAGAGGTGATGTTCAATGACGCAGCGTTGAACATTGGGAGATGTCGTTTTCACAAATCATGTTCACGGATGAAAAGCTCATTTATATCTGTTTTATCACATAACTACCTGTAAATGACTATTACTTACACAATGAATGATATATATTTGCTTACCCGTCTATTAAAACACACGCGAGGGAGAGGTCTCTGTCCAGTCCGAGGTTTTTGCGAAGCTCCCTCCATTTCGGAAACGCCACGCCGAAATTTGTTCTCATTTATTTGTTCCGATATCTTCTTGCCTCAGTTTGTATACGTCTGCGTTTTTTGGGATTGAAGAGAGTGTAATCATATTCCATGATATTGAAATGCACAATTAATAACTACCACTTCCGCATTTGTCCACGTGTGTTGCCGTAGTATTCATAGGCGGATATTGCGTCATTGATAGGCAATGAACGGTTCATTATTTAAATCTGTAATTTTTTTTATTTACAAATCCTAGAGAACTTTTGAGATAATGTAAGTACACAACTGCATGAAATATATAACAATACACAAGTGGTTTTTGGATATTTTATTACAAAAATCTTATATATTGTGCCTTTTATTAGTTTTTAATAATAGTACAATTGATGTCTATATACATAGATATAAAATCATTAAAATACAAATTTTTTTGTTTGGAACCTGTATAGTTTGTAACACCATGGCAGTATGCACTATGAAATAATGGTGAAAATAATTTATTGTGCTTGCTTTATTGTATATTACATTATAACATAGGCTATATGTACAGTATTACTTATAGCAATTATAATATAATAAAGTTGTAATTATATCATAAGTTTGTATTATATTAAAATGTAATATTTTGTGAACATAAATTTTTAAACAGTTTTTAATTCAACATTTTTCCTTTTTTTATTTTTATTTTTCAGAAATTATTATGAAAAAGCAGTTATTGTTTATAATTTGTAGCTTCTTATATAATGTTCATAATTTTATATTTTTATATAACATTATAACATGTTATATTATATTATAACATAACATAGCAATTATAATACATTTATTTAGAATTTAATAATATGTCTATAAGAATGTATTATGTTTAAGGTGTAACAAGTGAATCTGCAGGGCAAGTGAAAAGATGAACTACTAGTCTAACTGGAACAGCAGAAAGCAAATCCTTATTGTTAAGCCCTGATCTATGTCACTGTTGTATCCCATAATGCCCTGGAGTATTGATAATCCAAACCACTAGAGACTGTAAAGGTGTAGTTCAGATGCACAAGCGTGCTTTTGTATTCAGTGGAAAGTTACCATGTCTGTTCCTGAACATAAACACAAAGTAAAAACCTTAAGAATGGGCTATTTTCCTGAATGGCAATCTTCTTTTGAAAGCTACCAAATTTGTTTATAAAGCAAAGGTTCATTCAGCATTTTTTTTATTTCTCTCTTTTTGCTGTCCAGACTCACTACCTGCTGTATGGAACAGGAATGCAGACATGGGAATATTCCCCGGCCTACGCGATTCGGTCCTATGCGTATCTTTGGCTCCATGCCCTTCCTGCCTGCTTTCATGCCAAAATTTTACAAACCAACAAGGTAAACTGGTCACCAGCCTCAAACTGATTGTTAAGCAGTTTTGATTCTGTGTTTTTGTTTGTAAGCATTTGCAATATAGTGGGATATTTCTTTGGCCAATGAGGTAGATACTTATCCTCACTGGAATCTGAAAAATCCCATCTCAGATCTGAAGAGAATACCCCTTTTGAAGCTCGATAAAAGCTGTAGTTCCACAAATGCCTCTTAGCTTTAATATTGAGTTTTCATTCATTTTACGTCTGGCACACCCTGTTATGCAAAGTCACACTGTTTTCAAAATATACATTATCAATACTGAGAACTGGTGCTGCTAGTGCCATGCTGAACAAAATAAGATAAATGTTCCTTTTAGATATACTGTATATAGGCCATTCAGTATAGTCCTGCTTAGACATGTACACACTGATTAATATGTTTTTTGAATTCTTTTGTTCCCATTCAGGTCCTTGTGTTTTATTTCCTGCGCTGCATGCTAGCTTTTGCCTGCTGTGTGTGTGAGCTCTACTTCTATAAGTAAGTGCAGTACACTACATATAGATAGTTTTCAGTCACGTGACCAGTTCGAGGACCTGGAGGGCAAAACATCCATAGAACTAGAGCAAAAGCCTGTCAATTTTCCATCTGTTTCACAGCCACAAATACTTAGATCAAAACAATAAAACAAAGGTATGTGAATAAAAAGTTTTGGTTATTTGCAATCTATATTAAGCTCCCGCTGCAATATTTCAATCATTAAATAGCGCGACAAAACATTGTAAAGTGCCATATTAGATTTAAAACATTCATATTTAAATATCAAATTCAGTAATCACTGTATTAACGATGCGTAGTTTACATAGGAAAGCAGATGAGGCTGTAATATGAACACAATCGGTTTAATGGTTCAGTGTTTTCCTTATAATGTTTTCTACGGGAAAGCACTTAACATGAAAATTTGCACGCTGCATTTATTTTCTGGCTTCATCTGCTTGCCTGTACAAAATATACATCAATAGTAAGGTGTTTACTGAATTTCACCTTTTAATGTCTGCGTTTTAGTACATTACTACTTAATACAACCTGCGTAGAAATGACTGGCCGTCAGTGAAGCAAACCTTTGTTTTGCCCACCAGGGGGGGCGTTCCTTTAAGGGTGTGACATCACGTGAAAACTATCATTTGCACCTTGCATCAGCATTGGGCTATAATATGTGACTCTTTCAATGAATGTGGTTTAAAGATCCAATCTCATGGATTTGACACAGGGCTGTGTGTAAAAAGTTTGGCCTGCACGTGGGCCGACTTCTGCTGGCGTTCCTAGTCTTGAGTGCAGGGATGTTCTGCTCCTCGGCAGGTAAGTCAGATCAATGGGTCATATTTGGCTTTTCTATATGATCAGAGGAAGTTAGATGATAACTGTTTGTCTTCCCTTTTCTTGTTGACTTAATTTTGTGTATGTACTGCAGGTTAATGTGTGTGTGTTTGTGTTATGTGCAGCTTTCCTCCCCAGTACGTTTTGTATGTACAGTACAGTGGTAGCTATGACTGGCTGGTTCCAGGGGCGCCCAAGTTTGGCTGTGCTGGGTATTGCAGCGGGGGCTATAGTGGGCTGGCCCTTTAGTGCCCTGCTGGGGTAAGGAATAATCAATATTTTGTATGTAGAGTGACAAGAAGGGTTCAAAAATATTTTCTACCACTCATAAATATTCCTCATCTGACAGGAATCTGTATTGCTGTTTGTATATTAAAATGCGTATCTTTTTATCCTTATGAAAATAAGTAATTGATTGACTTGTATTTGAAGAATTATTTCTTTTTTGCTCTAATCATTTTTATTTGTAGGGGAGTTGGGGGTGCTTAACCCATTTACTTACATTGTAACATAAATTGATACACGCTAACTTTAAAAGATTGGGGTCAGTAAGATTTTTAAAAGAATCTGTTACTTTTATGTAGAATTCATTTACTTAGCATTATATTGATCAGAAGTCACAGTAAAGACATTTACAATGTTACAAAAATGCTGTTCTGAACTATTTATTTCTTCATCAAAGAATCCTAAAAAAAAGGTTTTCACAAAAACATTAAGCAGCACTATAATAAATTACAATGTTGTTTGGCTATCAAATCATCATATTAAAATAATATTTTTAATGCTAAATTAACTTACCCTTTCACCTAACTTTTAAATCTGTAATTTAATAATAGTACTTATTCAGTTACCTATTAATATATGGTGCTTTGTGTTTCCACTGATCAGAATTGTGAATATTTACATGTTCAGCAGGTAGATGACCCAGGTTTGACTGTCACCAGGGTCATGTCCTCATCCCACTTCTTCTTTCCCACCACTCCTATTCAGTCTACCCCCCCAAAAAAAATAAAATAAAATAAATAAAAACGTAAGTGTAAGACTGTAGGTCTTACAATTTAATCCATGAATTATACTGTAGTTCCTTTCTAAACAAAAATGGCTAGTTACTATGTTTCATTTACTCAACACAGTCAATATTTACTTGGATTTGGTGAAAAGCAATGGAAATAATCCTGATCAGCCAACTAGGTAAATTTAGGCTTTGTTTACTGATTTTTGTTGCAGCATACCCATTGCCTTTGACCTGCTGTTTCTGAAGAAGAAGTGGAAGAGTTTTATCACGTGGACTCTGGTGGCATTACTCCTCTTTCTGGTTGGGAAACTCATTGATTTCTGTGTCTATCTTATGTTGCAGAGTTGTTTTTGTCTTTTTTCATCTGACTTCAGACAGAGATTCTATCAATAACAAAATTGCAATTACATTTTTTTTTTTTCCAAGATCAGTGTTATACTAATATAACACTTACTGTTACATGTTTCTGTAGGTCCCTGTTTGTGTAGTAGACAGCTACTACTATGGAAAGCTGGTGATTGCTCCTCTGAATATAATACTATACAACGTGTTCACTCCTCACGGGCCAGATCTTTATGGTAAACTTCAAATCATTTGTTTATACATTTAGAAAATAACACTGACCCATTAAAAATAAAATAAAATGGTTTACAGGTAAGTACTTTTTCCATTACAATGTTTTTTTTTCTTTCTTAAAGGCACAGAGCCCTGGCATTACTACTTTGTGAATGGTTTCCTTAATTTCAACATTGTGTTTGTGTTGGCCCTCTTTTCTCTTCCTCTCACGGCACTTATGGAGGCACTGCTCCAAAGATTCAATGGTAAGAAGGATGTGTCTTTGACTTGTTTTGTGATATGTATGTAGTATTCTAAACAATCTGTTAATCTTATGTTTTTTTCTGGTATAAATTGCAGTTCAGAACCTCGGCCGGCCATACTGGTTAACCCTGTCTCCTATGTACTTGTGGATGCTGGTGTTCTTCACTCGTCCACATAAAGAGGAGCGCTTTCTGTTTCCCATCTACCCTCTCATCTGTCTGTGTGGGGCAGTGGCTCTCTCATCACTGCAGGTTAGAAACGGTAGACTGTATTTTTTTCTGAACACTGTAAACAGTGGTACTGAATGATTAGCATGTTCATTAACATGATATTTCTTTACTCTTCCGTTCGAAATTGTGTAGTCAGAAAGATTTTTTTGTTTTGTTTTTGAAAGAATTCTCTTTTGTTCACCAAGGCTGCATTTATTTAAACAAACTTACAGTAAAATCCTTTTGTGAAATGTTGTTGTTCAATGTTATTGAACTTTTAAATAAAATTATCAATAGGAATTGTAAAAGAAATGTCTTTTCTGTCACTTTTGATCAGATTAAAGCAGCCTCACTGAATAAAAGTATGGTATATTTAAAATAAAATTTGACTGATTTCCTACTTTTGAATGATAGTGTACAAAACAAAACATCGGTACATTTCCAAAAAAATATGGACAACTGCACATCTTTATTGGCATATTTCCTCAGTGTTGTACAAATTAGTTTGCTGTTAAACCTGTGTAAAATATGAACATGATACTTCAAATCATTTCCCGTTTGAAACGGTTGTCTGTCTGTTTATCTATTTAGAAGTGCTATCACTTCATATTCCAGCGCTACCGTCTGGAGCACTACACTATCTCCTCCAACTGGCTGGCTCTCGGCACTGTGCTGCTGTTTGGAGTGCTCTCGCTGTCCCGATCTGTGGCCCTCTTCAGAGGTAAGAATGTTTCGAGAGAGTGACCAAAAGATTTTGGCCAGTTCTGCTGATATTCGCTCGCAGTGTAGATTTATCTAGCTGGCAGATGAATTTGATGATAAAACAGAATGTTAAAAATCATGTTCTTTACCTTGATGTCTCTCTCACATGGGATTGCTGTGTGTCTTAAGGCTATCACGCACCGCTGGATTTGTATCCAGAATTTCATCGCATTGCTAAAGATCCTACAATCCACACCGTTCCAGAGGGAAGATTGGTCAATGTTTGCGTGGGGAAAGAGTGGTACCGCTTCCCCAGCAGCTTTCTCCTGCCCAACAAGTGAGTTTGAATTCTAATTAAATTATATAAAGTACCGTTCAGAGCTAGTTTTGTTTTGTGTTTTTCTTTTATAATTTTATTCAGCAAGAATGCATTAAATCAAAAATAAAGACATTTATAATATTACAAAATATTTCAAATAAATGTTTTAAGTAAAATCTTTTCTTATGAACACAGCACAACTGTTTTCAACATTGATAATAATGGGAAAAAGCTTCTTGAGCAGCAAGTCAGCATATTAGAATGACTGAAAGTCTGGAGCAATAATGCTGAAAATTCAGCTTTGCCATCACAGGAATTAATTTCATTTAAAATATATTTAAATATAATATTTTAAATTGTAATAATATTTAACAGTATTAGTTTTAGCTATTTCGACAGCCTTAGTATTAGCCTTTTTTTTTAATGTAAAAAAATTCTTACAACCTGCAGATCTAGAATATATATTAACTGTGTAAAACTGTATTATCTTGTTTTGCAGCTGGCACTTACAGTTCATCCAGTCAGAGTTCAGGGGTCAGTTACCTAAGCCATATGCCATGGGTCCTGATGCCACCTGGATAATCCCATCAGACATGAATGATCAGAATCTCGAGGAACCGTCACGATACGTGAGCGAGTTATAATTTGACTAGCAAGTTTATAAAGCCTATTAAATGAGCTGAATGTGTGAAAGGACACACATTTTTCTTTTTTTAAATAAATTAGGAATAAAAGGAAATTCACTCTGACATTTTGCTTTGGAAAATCAACTATTGAGATCTTTAACACCCCTTTTATTTATTTATTTATTTTTAACTATACACCAGTATAAAGAATTATAAATATTGTTACTTATCTAGAATCTTTACACACAGCAGTCAACATTTGAAGTGGATCAAAAAAATTCAATCAAAGTTATGCTAAGACAAGAACACGTTTTGGTTTTAGGTCAACTTTGATGGTTTTGATCCACTTCAAATGTTGACTACTGTATGTCTTCATATGTGATTGTTACAGCTGTATGTGAATTGCTTATGTAATTTTTCTTGTTTTCTGGCTCTCAGGTAGAACTGAAGCAGTGTCATTACCTGGTGGATCTGGCAACAGAAACAGAAGCCCCACGTGAACCACAATACGCCACTAACAAAGAGGAGTGGAGCATTATTGCTGAAAAGCCTTTTCTAGACACCACTAGGTAAGTCTTTATGGGTGGAGTGTTTTTGAAAACTTGTGGAAATTTGTTAACATACAAGAGACTCTTGTGGGTAGTAATCCATGCAGAGTGATGAATCATTGAAAATTGGAGGGCCCACTAGAGGGCCCCCTTGTTCTTTTAAAGACACTTGTGTTCTTGTGACATCATTGTCAAGCGTTCAACATAAATTGTTGTGACACTGGATGCCTGATCATCCTGAGAGATTATCCTTGAGTTTTATTATTCAGTTCATGATGTTGAAATAAATGTGGAAATGTAGGATTTTTGCAGACTGTCGTGTGCATATTATGTTATGTTTCGCTGTTCATGACCCTGGTGATGTTCCTTTTTCGTGTCTATCCCACACAGGTCCTCCAGATTGCTCAGGGCCTTTTTTATCCCATTTCTGTCTGAGCAATACACCACCTACAGCAGATATGTCATCCTCAAACCGAGACGACCCAAAAACACTCGGAAAAGAGTGCAAGGCTGACTTGCTGCAACTGCTATTTTATCTTCCTGGCAAATCAAAAAAGCTCCTGCAGTGCTTCATCATTTGGTCCCAAGGTGTTCCTCCTAAACTCTTTATGTGTCCACGTGTGTGTGATTGTGTTTATGTGTGAGTGAATGAGTAAATGAAATGAATACGCCAGAGTTTGTTTGACCATCTTGGCTATCAGGCCATGCAGTATCAGCCTGTTTGTAGACTTCAGTGGGGCTGCCCATCCTGGACAGTTCCAGCACAGAGCATGGATGCCTTACCCATCTTTCCCGATCATCACTTGTCCATTCCACGCCCTCTCTTCCTTTATTCCTGCTTGGGCTTCTCTGCTTTTTTTCTGAAGTGTTTCAGAAGATTTCTGTTTAGACAACCCTTTAAGGACTACAGGTCCCCAATTTGTTATGACCTCATACTTGATCTGGGACAATGAACTGTACATGAACTGAACATGATCGCAGACCCAAACCAGATCTTGTGTGTCATCATATTTCCATTTATCCATCCATCCATCCATCCAGAGCTGAACTTCTCTTCATTTGTCCTGTTTGAGTTACTGGTCAAGGCCAGCCTCAGCATCTCAGGATGAAAGTTGCACCAAAAACTCTCTCTGTGTTCTCCTGTTCGGTCGTCGGTAAATGTGGACTGATTGACTGTGAGGTCAGACTGCAGACCAGGACTGTTGAGTGTTTACATTCCAAATAATGTTTGTCATCTTAATCATATCAGTGTAAACTATGATTGAGTCAAATAAAAGAAGACTGTCTTAATTTGTGGCTGTGTCATCTCAGAGAAATTACCTTGGAAAGCCGAAAAGTATCAAGGAATTGTTATTTCCAGGTATAATACAAATGTGTAAAATCTTAAATTGTTTAATTTTTTTCTGCTCTGCTCCAAAAAAATAAATATTAATGAAATATTAATGACAAATGAATGAATAAAATAAAAAAAATAATAAAATAAATAAATGAAATGACCATCTAAAAACACCTGAAAGTGATCATATTCACATTGTTTAATGTAATTCATACTATATAATTTAATATAAAATATTTCCTAGTTCTGCTCTTCTAAAAATTTCAAATCGATTTTATTTAAAACTAAATCTTAAAATGGTCACACGTTTCTTTAAAATCAAATATGTAAACAGTTTCCCCTAGATTTGCTTAATAATTAGATTTTTTTTTTTCATGTTTTCTGAAAATATCACATTTATATAATTGAATGTGTAGATGTTTTTCCTACTTCTGCTCTGTTCTAAAAAGAACTAAATATTTATTAATAATTTATTTATTATAATTATTATAAAGATAATAAATAATATTTTTATAAAACATTTCCCTAGCCCTGCTCTAAAAATGTAATTCACGAGTTGGCGCTTCCTCATAACAATAATAATAATAATTAAATAGTAAGCGAATTTGGCGTGCTGTCCGGGGGGCGAGCCGGGAGGACGGCGGACTCCGAGCCTTTGAACCCTAGCGAGGGCAGAGCTCGGCTCGGCTCCCCCCGAAGGAAGGCGCGAGAACGGTCGGTGGAGGGATGCACAAAAGACGAGATGCGGAAGGGAAGAAAATGGGTTTATTTACAGTGGGTAGGATAGACCTGATTGGACAGATGGAATTAGGAGATTGATTAGGTAATGCGGTGCCAGCCGCGGTTAATTCGTACACGCTCCTCCCGAAACCAGTTTTTCAGTGGCGGAGCTACAATTTTTTTTACATGGGTGGCCAGGGGGTGGCCACTGCTATTTCAGGGGGTCCACACACATACTCATAAAGTTTAAATAATAAAGAATTCAAATGTTTGAACCTGATCTGCCTCTTTGTGCTTCTTTATAAAGAAGTCTGATATCTCACCCTTTCTTTTCA
>JAUMHE010032155.1:0-26732 GCA_032359235.1 Enteromius mattozi | reverse complement strand
CCGGTGTGATCGTACGCTCCAGGGACCAGCCAAACCTGATCACACCGGTGTGATCGTACGCTCCAGGGACCAGCCAAGCCTGATCACACCGGTGTGATCGTACGCTCCAGGGACCAGCCAAACCTGATCACACCGGTGTGATCGTACGTGCGAAAGGATTAAGGCAGCATCCACACAGCTTTCAAAGTGTAATCAATCACGGATTAGTGCGGGCGGACGAGCTCGATACATGCGCAATGCCACCAATTGACTCGCACTCTTTCAGCATTCTTCTCGCGCATACACTGTTGTATGCGGACAAAAAATTTAAAAAAATGCGGTCTCATAAATTACCTGCATGCAGACAGGGTGCACGAGTGTCCGCTAGCCCTCCTGATGACGAAAATGATGTAATGCAGGTGGCCGAAGTATACTTTGGCCTTTAAGCTGGCGCAGCGTTTGCTGTAGGCAAGTTTGTTTTGGTATTCGGCCCGACTCTGTTTTCTGAAGCTTTTTTGGAAAAAAAAATCGCTTACCCTGCTTTTAAAGGAATATTTGTGTTATTTGTTTATATTTATTTATACTATTTTACGTTTTTTGTTATTTATTGTTAATTACTTGCCTGTCATTTAGTGGCAAAATATTTTGCAGTGTTCACGTTTTTACTGCATGTAATTCATTAAAATAGTTTAATTTCAAAAAGTTGATTACAAAATGCACCTAGATTTTTTTGGAATGATTTTGTTGAATAAAATTTAAAAAATCCAAATATATTTTATCATTGAGGATTTATTTTTAAAAAAGTCTGAAGATCTTGTCTCGTCTCGATCTCGTGAACCCAGTGTCTTGTCTCGTCTCGTGGGATAAGTGTCTTGTCACACCCCTATTAATTACTCATCCTTATGTCATTCCAAACCCGTAAGGTCTTCGTTCATCCTCAGAATACAATACAAGATATTTTCAACATAGGCTTATTGGAAATACGTACTTCTACCTACATCTGCTAAACAACAAAAAACTTGTACAGTACATACGAATCGCTGCAGTTTCCAGTTGAAATAAACACTAGAGGCAGTAAAACCCCCACAACTTTTATTCCTTTTCACTCAATGTATGATTTGCAAGTCCATAGTTTTTATGAAATTAAAACAGTTTTGCTGCGACATTTGAAAACTCATGCATTTGGAGGATAGCATCACACATCCAGCTTCATATGCATGAGTTTTCTCATTTAGTAGGTTTGCTCAGTAGCTCACATGATATGGTGATTCACTAAGGTGATGAAGAGCTATGGTACGAACCACGTGATTTTTTATGTCACTTTTTTAGGGCATTTGTTAACACTATCGAATAGGTTTAGGGTTTGGTTTAGGGGATATTTCCAACATGATAAAGCATTAGCTTTTAGCGACACTAATCAGATATTTGAATTATGAACCACAGAAAAATGTGGCTATATCAATGTAACAGGGTTGCATTGCCAGGGTGACGTATTGAACCCACGTTTTATCACTGGACGTGTCACTGCTGCGAAACATGCATTGCCTAAATCTGGATTGTATACTTTTGATGAAATCAAGCTTTCTGTCCCTCCATAGACAGCAGCTACAACACAACTACCTCTTTCAAGTCCCAGAAAGGTAGTAAGGACATCATTAAAATAGTCCATGTGACATCAGTTATTCAACTGTAATTTTACAAAGCTACAAGAATACTTTTTGTGTGCAAAGAAATAAAAAATAACAACTTTATTCAGCAATTTCCGTGTCAGTCGTTGATGGCACGTCTTGATTTTGCCAAGTACTATGTGTCCCTAAGTCAACATATTTTGTTGACCCTGGAACAACATATTAATGCAAAAATGTACTCTTGACCATATCTCTACACCTTAACCTATCCTTACCCATGAGTAATGCCTAAAATCAGAGGAAATTATAGATGACTGACACTGATGTACTAGCACGAAACACTGATTGTAAGCCTAAACTTCACAAAAACTGTAAACTGTTTCTTCAAATCTGATTGGTTAATCACAATGTTGACCCAGGGACATGTTGCACTTGGCGAAATCAGGTTAGCGGTCATGGATGTGCTTTTATGACAGTACCACAAAAAGTATTCTTTTAGCTTCCTACAATTACAGTTGATCCACTGATGTCACGTTGACTATTTTAACTTTTTAACCTTACTACCTTTCTGGACCTTCAATGTGTCAGTTGCATTGATGTCTATGCAGGGTCAGAGAGCTCACAGATTTCATAAAAGATATCTTAATTTGTGTTCTGAAGATGAACAAAGGTCTTAAGTGGTTGGAACGACATGTGGGTAACTAAAGAAAGAATTACAATTTTTGGGTGAACAATCCCCTTGATGCCCTCAAAATTGTACATACTTGAATAAAGTGAAAAATAACATATATTTTGTTCTGTTTCTTACATAAAGCTATCATAAAACTCCAGAAGACTTTGTACATGCATATCGACCACTTTTACGATGCTTTTTTGTCATTTTTGAATTTTAAATGTTCATTCCCCAATTCAATATAATTGAATGGAAAAGGGTTAACAGCACAATCTTCAGAATATTTTCTTTGTGTTACACAGAGGAAAGAAAGTCAGTGAGGTTTGGAAGGACATGAGAATGAGTAAATGACGACAGAACTGTAATTTTTGGAAGAATTATCCTTTAAGGTGAATGTGTAACATTTTTTATGTCCCTCTCATTCAGTTATAATTCAGAAGTGTTTTTTAAGCTGCATATGGTTAGCACTATTACTGAAAACCCTAAATGAGGTGACACCTGAGGTATGTTGAACGTGAGAATTTGCAGATGATCTCTCTCACATCTATGCTTCTACCCCACCTGATTTTGCCAGGGACCCACAGGTCCTTATCCAAGAACACAACTAGGTGACTAGGGCAACCAAGGTGCAAACCCCTCTCAAGATGCCTTGTGCATTCAGTGCAGGTGTGAGTGTGGGATTGCAGGAGAACATGACATGATTAAAACAGAAATGCAAAGCTCACATTTAGATCAGTGCAGTAAGAAGTCTTGCGCACTAGTTTGCTGCAGGTGGTTTTCAGCTGATAGAAAAAGCAACAAGATTCATTGCAAAAAAAACAAAAATGAATACAGTTTCAAGCTAGAGGAAAGAAAAAGCAATGTTTCTGCTCAAAGGGCATTTGATCTCGACTGCTACATTGTTGACAAAGCTAAAGCATGCTTTGCTCCCAGGTGGAACTTCTCAGGATGTTTTCCCAGTAATGGAAGGGTAATGCAAAGTCTGGATGGCATTTTTTGTGCTGACGAATTCTTGAGGGACATAACCTGCCCCCGAAATGTCCTTGCATTCTCCAACAAGGCTTTTGTTTCTCTGTGTGGGTTCTTTGCTTGGAGGGAGAGGGAAAAATGGGCACTGGAATGGTAAAGTATCAGCTAGCAGCTGTTGCATGAGTGACAAACTCAAGGGCTTGTGATATGAGAGGCACAGAGGAGAGCAAGACAGCAGTAGCTGTGCTGTCCAACATAAAATGTGCTGCTGTGTTAAAGAAAAGACAGTACCTGTAAGAGGTATCTTGGAAACAATAATATTTGCATGCACTTATGAAGAGAAAGGTCTGTCAGTTTTATCTGTGATGTTTATATGAGGATTCAGGGGTCGGGAGGATGAATGCTGTAATGCTGGCGAGGGGCTTTTCACAGAGATCTACATTGTCAATTTAGGCCAGACAGACTATGTCTGAAGAAAATGTCTGTCATCACATTGTCCAGGTTGGCTTTTGATGTCATAGATTCCTCCAGTAATTTTTTCTTTTTTAAGTGAAGCAAAGAAAGTCTTTCTCTCTTTTTTTTTTTTTCTAATAGGAGATATGCCTGAAGCTATTTTGTGACTGCTGCTCTATACAGTTATTTCCTAAGGTCTGTTGCACCTGTTGTGGGTTTGTGCTAATAAATAAGATAAAACTGAGAAGCAGTGTTACAACGTCTCCACCAGTGTGTCAACAATTTCTCTGCATCTCTCAAACTGTTAAGCTTTGGACACTACCTTTATTTGACTAAACAACAAAGTTTCCAGTCAACAATAAGACTTTGTTCATTTCAATGAAAATAATGGGATAAAAGTGAGTATTAAAGAGTTTGTGAGGCTGTTGTATCCTAATTAACGTGTTAGGCAGCATAAAACATTTTACAGATTAGGTCAAATTAATAGGTAATAAAAAGTCATATAGAGGAACAAACTGAGAATCATTATACTTTTTTATTCAGTATTTATACATATTTTTTTACTCAACCACTCAAACTTTAAAAACCATCAAATAAATAATAGCCTTTTAAAAATGATTAATATTTGGATGAATCTGGAAGCAGGTTTTATGCTGGACATACTGAGGTAAAATAATCTAAAGATGTGTTGATAATTTAATGGAGAGATTTGTTTCTCATAGTTGAATGAAAGAAAGACAGATTATTTATTTATTTATTATTTATTTTCATTTCTGTATAAACTCTAATATTTTTTGTACAAAGAAAGATGGAGCAATTTGTCAACAGCAGTTTCAACCAGTAGTTGCCATTTACAGTAATTGTAAACTATGTCAATTAATGAAGCATATCAAATATTTTTGTGATGGCTAAGTGCTCTTGTTTTTATTCATAAGGACATCTGCAGTTGCTCAACCACAACATTATAACTGTGAGAAATCTGTTATTTTGTTATTCTCTTTCTGTGCCTTTTAACTAAGAATTTAAATTAAATTTATTTTGTTAATAGTAAACACATTTGCCGCTTCATGATTTTTGTTAAAAATGCATACAAGCCTGTTCAGTGCTTACATGTTTAATCCAAAATATATGATATGATGAATTTACTTTATTCAGAGAAATAAGGAATTTGATCATATTTGTAGTAATTTAATATACAAAAATTTTAATTTATGATGATGAACCTTATAAAACAGTTTTCTCCTTTTCTTGCTCAGCTGTTCAGTTAAGCAAAATTAAACAGCAATACAAATAAAGACATGTTTGTAATTGCAAGTAAAAAAATACTAAAATTAAATCAAACTGAATTAACTGAAGATGGAAAATATTTTTGTAAATAATATGGTACAATACAAAAGTGTACAATTATATTTGTAACATTAGTTAGCACAAATATTGTTTCATTAATTATGTTTCATAACAATAAACAAACCTGTTTTAAACATGTTTACAGAAAGATATAAAAATCTTAAAATGTCTTTTTTAGAAAAATTGAATAATTTAGTTGTGGCTTGTACATTAATTTTTAAAACCAATTTCTTTGCAAAAAAATATTTCTAGTAATCTAGAATTATTTCTTAGTAATTGTGTCTTTTTTTGCAACAATGGTTTCACATGAAGTGTTTGTTCAGTGCAGTAGATAATTGTCATAATGCTTAAGACAGATATCTGAGTTTAATTAATATCTGAAGAGATGATTGTAAATATTTGTGTCTCAACATTAGTTTTTTATTTTCCTGTTAATAGGATGCTTGTTTCATGTAACTGTGATATTTCTGTATTTAAATGAATATTATGTTTCTTTTATATAATCAGAGATACATATTTAATCGTATCATTACACCTTCAATGTGAGGAATATAACTGTCATTATTTTAGCGTTTGCTTTGTCTTATTGTTTGTTAATGGCCACACAGAAGGACTTCCTTGATTTATGGAAACCTAAAACTTAAGCTCTTTGAGTTTCAATGGAAGAAAACACAGAGGATAATGTGTGAAAAACTTAAATGTAAAATCAGCTATGATATTTGGAGGGTCTGCCAAACTTTCATGGGGTGTGTCTTCACGGATATCGCGTTAATTGCAGGCATCCGGGAAATAGCGTGAGCTGGTTAGCCCAAAGAGCTGCGTTTGTGTGACGTCAGTTTTTTCCGCGAAAAAAAACAGCATGGTCAGGTTAGAATACAGAGGCGTGAACCACAGACATGCATTAGAATCAAACCGGAGTTTTTTTGGGTTTCTTTACGTTTTTTTTGAGTGGGGTGTGTTGTTCTGTCGTGTCTTTTGGACAGGCTATATATAAGAGATTTGTTTGTTTACTGTGATAGATATATCCCGACAAAGTTTAAAACGTGATCATATTATAGAAAAGAAAATAATGTATAAAAATATTTGGCTTCTTGAATGTCTTGAAATGAGCTCAAAGTAAACTAGCTATAGGCATTGATTTAAAGATGAAGGTTTGAAATACACGTCACAGAATGGGGGGTTCAAAACATTGCTGATATAGAGGGATATTTATAGGCTAATAGGACAAAAAATCCTATAAAAAGCAACTTCCATGTGACGTTTGTATAAAAGGGTACGTTTAAAAAAAAACTAAAAAAAACAACTAAAACGTTGTTATAATGAATATTTAAGTAGGCTACTGTTTTATTTAAAAAGAAACTTTGAATGATATCCACCCATAAGGGTTTCAATGCGCCAGAAAAGGAACGATTTATAGGCTACTGTTGTTAAAAAGAAAAAGGAAGCATCATTGATGTTATTATGACTGGTATAGTGTCATTGTTTGAAGCCATTAAAGCTGCATTTGGATGTCTGAAGCCCACTCATGATGCCCTCTGCATTACCGAAATTTTACGTGTCGTCTGCGTGTGGGTAACAGTGCAGTTTAAATTACGCGCATGTTTTAACAAGGAAATGAAATGACTAGCTGTTTGGGCATTTAAATCATTGGAATTGCTTAATTATCCCTAAATTCCATGCTGTCGCTGATAGAAATCATTTATGCATGCTCTGTTCAAGGGTTAAGTTATATATTAAAAATACAGACTTATAAGCAGACTAACTTTGAAAATAATAGAACAGATTTTAATTACATTGTTTTGCCCTCTAAGCATAAATTGTAATCAATTCATCATCTGTCTCAGTTTATCTTATAGGATACGGTCTTTAGCCTATAATGAAAATATCTTGAGTGTCTCAAAGCATCACTCTGAGGGCTGCGGATATTGCTGTTGCTCTTCTACATTTGTATAAATTTATTAATGACATCTGCACGCGGCGTACTCTAAGAAGTAGAAACGTTCATCAGGTGATCGGCAAATAATTAGGTTCTTCCTGGCACTTTAGAAGTTGAACTTCCACAGACAAAGTCTGCCCAGTAACAATCCGAATGCCTCAGACGCGCGCAGCCGAACTATTGGCTATTGCAAATTGGGGGAGGAAACACTCTACAGCGAGAAGGAAAAAAAAAAAGTTTTAAAGAGACATTTCCTATCACATTTAAAAGTGTTGAAACGAAGCAACTGTTGCAAAAGTAGCTACATAGCTGCGGTCTGTTGAGTTCTTCAGAATCCCTGTTAGAAGCTGTGGAACCTCGAGACGCACCGTGATCAATAACTCACTCTAGATGTTCTCTAGAAGGTCTCTGAAGACACGTTAACACTATTTAATTCTGATTTCCTTATTGTACGACATGTTGAACTGCTTTAACTTATTTGCTGCTTAAGTGGTTTTCTGAATGAGCTTGTGCGTTATGCATGTTGATATCCGTCACCTGCACAGCAGATCACATTTTTGGAACGCTCACATCTCCTTTTGAGGCTTGGCTTTTTGTTCCTGAATAGAGGCGATATAATGCTTTATATAATACACTGGGGGCAGCTCAAGAGAATAACTATCATTCAGCTGCTATCTCTGACGAGTGAGCGTTGCTTCATGCTTTCGCTGCATTTCCTAGAAAGCTATCTCGTTGACCACAGGCTTTGCAGCTTCATGTAAGATAGCTATTTTGACTTTGTGATGACGATGTGCCATTTTAGTGTCCTTAAAGTCAAAAAGAAAGCTTTTTGTCTAATTTGTGCACATATCTGCTTTGCACAACAGTAGCTATTGCTCAGCCAAGATGCGCATATAATATACATATTATTTATAAAATTATAATAATATCATATCAACCCCAAACCACTTTTTTAGAACACTTTGAGATGGACTACTATATATATAGCTATAAGTTGAATGTTGCACTATGTTTATGCGTCATTAAGTAGATTATATGCGCATTGATGGGTGAGTTTACTAAGGATGAACATCTTGCATGATCCATAAATATATCAGTCAATATTGCAATTCTTGACCATCTTCTGGGGGCTAGCTATTGATAACCAGAGCAAAGGGGGCTGGAAAAGAAGAGGAAGACCGAGCATGCATGCGTCTGGCCAATAATAAGATGAGGCTTGCGTCACAGCCTTACATCTGCAGATCTCAAATGTTACAGCGAGAGGAGCAGAGCAGAGAAAGAGACTAGTGGGGAAAAGTTTGCAAAAGGATCAGGACTAACCTGGACAGCCTTGTAGACTGCTTTTATGTGCCTGAGAAGTCTTTTCTGCTCGTTTTGACATTTCGCAACCATTGTATTTGACTGTTTGTATGCTTATTTGAGATCGAAAAGGACTGTAACAATCATGGAACTGCTTTGTCTCGAGATGGACACCATTATAAGAGCCCGTCCTGACCCGAATCTTCTATATGATGACAGGGTACTACAAAGCTTGTTGACCATCGAAGAGAGGTTTCTTCCCCAGTGTTCATATTTTAAATGCGTTCAGAAAGATATTCAGCCCTTTATGCGGAGGATGGTGGCAACTTGGATGTTGGAGGTTTGTACTCATATCCGATCATTTCCGTGCTTACACAGTATCTTCAAAACGTCTAGCAAAGTGTTTTCTCCTTTATTCTGTCGTGTAAGCATTGTGGAATGCTTCTTTAATATTTCCGAAATGGCAGAAGCGATTTTGTCGGGCTATTTATTTTATTGCAGTCATAAGCGCTGATTTTGGACCAAGTTCACGATTAGATTTGCAGGGGGATGGAGGATATCGACATATGTCAGTGATCATAAGCGCTGGTTTCTTAAAGTTTTCGGTTCCGTTAAGACAGAGGACAGAATCGTGCTTAATGTTATTTATTTATTTTTTGGGATAAATATTTCCATGCACACGTATGCACTTCAATGCTTGCCGCTGTGCTACATCTAACCATCGCCATGTTGGTTTTTCTTTCACAACAACTTTATCGCAACAAAATGATCATAACAACTCTTTGCATGTACATGACTTGATAAACGAGCGTTTAAGGTACATATTCATGGTTGAATATATTTGGAATTGCGTTTCTATAATTTTGTACAATTTTTTGAAATATATGGTTGCGGAAGGGGCGAGGGCCCGCACAGCTTCTTAACCCATGCTGATCGAAGTCTATAGCCTTGGAATTAAGTTCGGTTTTTGTCAGAATCCTTCATATTTCTAGTCTCTGAATGTTGGAAACGTTAGAGGAGGACCTTAGCTTTATTTTCATGTTTTAAATTGTCAGGTGAATCGAGCAGGAGAATTTATAAAAATTTTTGAAAAAAATATTTCGGTCCGATGGTGACGCACTCTTCTAAGACCGCATGCTACTTCGTTTAAAAAATCGTGTTTTAATCATATAAAACATCGATTTGATTGCTTGTCAATTGTCGGGAATGATGTAAAAAGGGTTGGTGAATATTTAGAGGTATGAATAATAGACCTGGAGAATTTATTTATATTTTTAAATATTTTATGAAAATATGACGAATTAAAAAAACAGATCCCGTACTGTGTTGCATGGGTGTTTTTTGGCTCGGGCGATTGTGACTTGAATTCATTTCTTACTGAATGAACCAAAGGAATGTGAGTCTATTGACAAATATGTTAGAGTCCCCTTTTCATCCATTAAATGTATACATTTATAACAACGACAAGACAGAAATTGTACTTTTTTGGAATCAACCTGTAATGTTACCGTGACGATTTACAACCTGTTATCTATGCAACTGATGGACAATTCTACGTATTTCGTTTAATCGCTGTAATTATTTGATGCATATATAGTCATTGCGAGTCTTATAAATTAGACTAATTTTGTTGCGCCACGTGCATCTTTTCCTCTGAACTTATTAAGTTATGCCCTGCCCTTTCCAGGTCTGCGAGGAACAGAAATGCGAGGAAGAAGTTTTTCCACTGGCTATGAACTACTTGGACCGATTTTTAGCGGTGGTACCAACAAGAAAATGTAACTTGCAGTTACTCGGCGCAGTGTGCATGTTTCTTGCGTCTAAATTGAAAGAGACGCGTCCATTAACTGCAGAGAAGCTGTGCATCTACACTGATAACTCAATCAGACCGCAGGAACTGCTGGTAAGCACCAAATAAACCTTTTGCACACTGAAACTTACTAACTTATCTGTAGTGACTGCCAGAAAATTGGCAACATACCTTATTCACAATTTCCCTCTGTTGCTAGGTGTTTATTTGTTTACATGACAGTATATAGCCTACTGCTGTTATGGGTACTACACTAAATCTTACAGCAGGCTAGTCATTCCACTTAAAATTAAATTTCAGGTTATGCAGATACTTGTATACTTTAATTTATGCTGTGTGTATGTTTACAAATCAATGCCATACGAATTAAAAGTAGTCTACTGCAAAGACTAGGTTCTGTTTGACTAAATATTCTACCGACTGATGGATGTTCTCCACAAACATTTAAATATCAACTCAAGGGTATTAGAGAGTCCATACATGACAGAGCTATTACGCCATCTAGTGGTAACTATGCCAACTACAGCTACATCAGGGCTGAAGTCTTGTTCCACCTGTATTTATTGGATAGTGAAAGTCTTGCAGGAGTACAGTGATTTTAAGACTCTGTCAATTGAGAGATAACTACCTGTCATTGTCTAACTGCTTGACTACTTTTCATTGTCCAATCAACTAATCATTCAACTTATATTTATATATATAAACTGTTAACCATATGAATAATGTCTTAATAGAAATTCTGAGGACACACAAAGACAAAATATGCTGGTAATTTTTCATTACTCATTCATTTTGTCAAGGGGAAATACAGTACAATGTGGTATGAAAACTTTTGAATGTTACGCCTACACTTGTTTCTTGACACTACTGGCTCATCAGTGTCTTTCTGGCGGAAATGGGCAGTTCTCTAGTAGCTCAAGCCAAAGATAATTTTTTTTTTTTTATTTATGAGTCCTCAGCAAATTGCGCCTGTGGGTAACCTTGTTTTTCTCTGCTCAGCCTGACCTATTGTTATATCTTTGTTGTTGTTGGAGCTTCTGCTGGTCTGCAAAGTCCAACAGATGCAGGAAGTCGAAGATCAGCTGTTACAGTCACATCTTCATTTTTGTCCTCGTTAGCTGGCAAGAAGTTCTTGTAAACGAAACCACAGCCTGTAGGTACGGCTAGAGTACTTAGAAGGAAGTGGGCTCCTGCATAGAGGCTGTGTTGCAAGAGTGTTTTAGGGTCGGCCTCAGAGCACTTGTGAGGTGACACTGGACTGCTAAGTTGAGAGTTTACAGAAAAAACTGTGTCCTTAAGTTACTTAAAACTGGTATTTGTGGTTATTTATAAAGGTTATAAAGGTTCAACAGTCTGCTTAGAATAAGACCAAATACTGAGTTGGCCAGTACAGGCGCACAATAACTTGGTAACATCTTTATTATGTAGTGTTGAACCTTCAATAGTTGCCAAAATTGTTTCTTCAGCTAATTAGGACAGTTCAACCAAAAATGAAAATATCAAAAGTGAACAACTACTCAACTTCATTTTATTTCAAACCTGACTGACTTTCTTTCTTATTCAGAATATTTTAAGAATGTTTGTCCATATAAATATAATGTTTGTCTATAAGTCAGTGGGGTCCAAAACAACGATTGAACCTCATGGATGTGTTGTATTCATTAAAAAAAATAATAATAAAAAAATGAAGGCGAGTAAATTTTGAGTTGTATCTTTTTAAGAACAAAGAAACAAACACCAAACTGATAATCCATACTAGCCTACTTTTTACTGCCTAAACATCACAGATCAGATAGAACCCAAGGGCTCATTTTCCCATTAGCATGTAATTGGTTTTCTTTTGGAGAACGTCTCTGCTCATAGTTTACATTCCATCAAACCTCTTGGTGTACCAAGAGTCCATGGGTTTTATTGAGCAAATGTGGCTCCAACATGTCATCAGACTTCATGTTCACTTAAGGAACCTCCCCTGAGAAAAGAGCTCACAAGAACATGTAGCTGTTTGTACTTTTGGATGAGTGACTCACCAGTGAAATCCAGCTAAGAGAGGAAGTGTAGAAATCATGTATCAGCAGATGGCTGCCATTGTATTCCTTCTCACTTTGAGTGTATACGTTTAACTTTAGGTATACGTTTCACTTAATCTTTAGTGGGTGCTTTAGAGCAGTTGTAAACACCTATATAAGGCAATGGCAACCACATCTCATGACTAAAGAGCACCTCCATCAGAGCGAGGCACAGTCATATGGACTGTCCCAACGAGTGCAAGTTTTTCCCAGTTAGTCACTTGCTCCCCTGTTACTCACCCCACTTCAAACAAGGGGGAGTGGTTATTTTAAGGATGTTGTCTTCTTGTTGACCGAAGCCAATTGACTTAGCATCTTACGTTTACATTTGTCACTGTGAGTTAGGTCAAAGCAAGTTCGTGTTATGCATCAAGAGTGCCCCCAAAAGACGAAATAGTGTCATCAGCAGTGTTGTACAGTCACATTCATGGTCATTATTGAGCTTTGTTTATTCCATTGAGGTTACAGCTCAATCTAATTACAAGTCTTTTACATATATAATAAGGTTTCAAATTAATGTGTTTGTGGTTGCAAATGGGCTAATGACAGGTCCAGCATTTAAATATGTGTACTCTTTTGACTTGACAGATCGCTATAAAACATACTCACAATTACACTTATATGCAAATTAGGAAAGTACCCCAATGCTGGACAGTCTCTGTGAAGTGACTGGGCAATCCGAGTGACTAATTTTTCAACTCAAGTGTTCCTGCATTCAGCCTCGTAGCTTTTAGGAATTCAGCTTGTACCTTTGCATAGCCAAGACCAAACTGTGTCCTGGAGGAGCTTTGCAGATGATAGAGTTTGTGAAATCATTTCACATAATCATTCAGATCAATAACAGCAGTGTTTGAACCCATTTAGTACCTGTCTCCAGTACATCATTTTTAGACCTTTTGTCCGAATAATTGATAAAGAACATTAGCCCCAGCATCCAATGTCTTAACAGTGTAGTGAAGGAAAACATATATAGACATGAAGCCACTTCAGAAGATGCAATTTGTCATTCCAGTTGAATGAACCTATAAGATCTGAATACCTCAGGTACTGCTAATTGATTCTGATCACACAAATGATTTAGGTTTGAATCTGTAATGATTTTGCTTGTTTCCTCAAACCTTCTTTTAAAGGAATGGGAGCTGGTTGTCCTGGGCAAATTGAAGTGGAATCTGGCTGCTGTCACTCCCAATGACTTTATTGAGCACATTATGAGGAAACTTCCGCTGCCTGAGGATAAGCTGGACCTGATCCGTAAACACGTACAGACTTTCATCGCCCTTTGCGCAACAGGTAGTGTATTCAATAGATATAAATAAATAATTGCCCACAAAGAATGTTTAACTGCTGATTTGTGTAGTGCTGCATAGAACCTATCCTGTTGTTCTCTCACATACATTTGTACAATACCTTTGTAAAGTAGCCAGCGTTTTCCACAATCTAGAAATTAGGTTTATCATTACCTCCCGTGTTCTTGTTTAGTCCAAAAATTGAAAAAGAAACAAAAAAAAAACCCCAAGAAAGATAAATAAGTGTTTGGCACCTTGTATTTGTCTTCTATTTGTGTTTTAAGTATGAGTGATAAAGTGCCACTGCCTAGTCAAGTTGGTGTTGATGTCTTGCATCATCACTTTAATAAGTGATGTGTTGCAAAACATCTAAGTTTTTTCTTTGCAAAACCTGAAATTAAAGCCGACTTCTGTGGGTTTAGTATCAATGGCAACTTTATTCAGGTTCTCGTTGCAGGCAAATTATCAGATGCCATCTCATTACATTCATGAGAAACTATGTGGACTGAAATAGCGATGTGTAATGGAGAATTTCTCTGGAAGTCTTATGTGCTTGCCTGGTATGTTTGGCGGGCGTATCAGTGGCTAGGCCTGAATGCAGTGACACTTCAAAGGGCAGTTGTATAGTTAAGGACACTTTTGTCTGCTGGTAAGTCAGTGGTTAGACCATTCCTGCTCTTAGAGGTGGACCACCTTTAGGAGATCAAACATGGAGATGAGAGGAGGGTGAGAAAGCCTCACGTTTTTTGTTCTAGCCGAGCCAAATAGTGAAGCATGTCATGTTTTCATATCTTATCCCCTCTTCTCACGCCTCCCAGATGCTCCAGGGCATGACGACTTTCCCATAATCAGGAGCCTTTGTGGGGCTGGTTCTCCCAGCCAAGCCTGCACCCAACATCACCATAGGTGGTAATGGGATCCAGTGCACCACCCTTGTTCCCTCGGGCTTTTCTCTTCCTCCCTGGGGTTGCTCAGCTCCCCAGGAATCTCAGGAGTAACTCTGACTTTGGGAAAGTGGGATATTAATAGGAGTTTTTGATTCTCCTGTTGGTCTGAGCAACTGCCCTGACATGAACAGGATTCATGAAAACTGGATAAGAATCTCTTGCGCTTAACAGAATGGGCACTGATGATAACTTTTGAAAAAAAAAAAAAAAAAAAAAAAAAAAACATCTAAGTGTTGTTATATACACAGTCTAGTTACTAGTTTAACAACAAGGATTCAAGGGGTATCCGAAGGATTTTAATTGCTGAGCAGATGCCTTGACTGCTGATTTTCTTTCTTCTGTACAGTTTGCTTTATTTGCAGAGAATTCCGCATCCTCTTCTTTTCTGAGACATGCATAAATCAAGGCCCCTGTATCTGAATAAGAAAGGAAGAGAAGAGTGTGGAAAGACGACAGCTAATTTTTAATGGTTCTTCTCTTTTGATAAAACAGTTCCGTTCAGAGCACTCGGCGAGATTTGGTCAGGCAGAGTAGACCAGTTCAGTATTAATTAATAATATGGAGGGGCCTTTCAGAGATATGCAAATGACTGAAAGGCTATGCTAGAGACTGCAAGAAAGGAGACAAAAGGGACAACCCTCCATTTCATATGCAGAGGCATGTAAGGGTCAGCGCAGAAGGAGCACCCGATAAAACGTTTCTCCAGAGGGCAGTCTGTAGAAGGCCTGCACAGAAACAAGCTCATTAAATGCGATTATACCCCATTCTTACTGTTTAACACCCAGCACCCCCTTTTACTTTTCCGTTGTAGATTGTTTGTAGATGAACATACCTGAGAAACACTAGCATATTCGATAATCTTGCTTTCAGATGTTTACTTATCAGAGAAATAACTAGTGACTGGTGGAGAGTTCAGCAGGGCAGAAAATTAAATCTACCAATTCATGTCATTTCTCATTCAAGAGACTGTTTCCTCCCACACCGGCCTGACTGCTGTTGCTCAAGACTCGGCATTGGAGCAAGACTGAAACAAGTTGTTACAGGATTTTAACAGTCAAAGAGGGTTCCTGTTTTTAATTCATCTATTTTTACTATGGTTTGACAGGGCAAACCAACATGCCGCTTTTGATGATAAAATTACTAGTTGAGGATTTGTGGCAGATGGGATCATTTTCAAAAAAATGACAGGCAGTTAATGTAATACAATTCTATCAAGTAATGCTATACCTAAACATCCCAGACATCCAATTATTTTAATGAGAATTGTTTAATACATAATGAGACACAACATAACCAGGAGTTATTAAAAAATCCTTTTACATTCTATGTTGTAGGTTTAACCAACAATTAGCATTTAGTTGAATATTTGTTTTACAGGTTTTACTCTGTTACCTTTTAAACCCTAAGATCTTAAATTACATGCCCTACCTACCTTTCCATTTTGCCTGAGCCAAATTCATGTTTATGTTTGATCTTTATCAGTCAGGTCAAACATGGCTGCTTGAAACAAGACGTTCTGTTAACGCAAATCTGTGCATCTGCATGTATGTCTGGCACTTGATTTATTGCCCCTCAAATCATCGGCTTCTTTGGCTGTTCCTCAACTTTCCAGATGCTTAATTAATTTACAAGTTAACTGCGTATACAGCACATTGCACCCACCAAGGAGCTTGCTGTGTTGGCACAGGTCTGGGGATGCAGTGTGGCGAGGGCAGGAGAATGGTCTATTGAAGGGGTGAGAGGCTGGTATACCAGGCCAGCCAGCCGCCGCGTACTAGGAGCCTTCCATCACAGGCGTCCCCACTCAGCTACATACACTGTTTATCCTCTGCATGAATATCAATGAAGGCGTGTAGAATACAGCCATTCTTCCCTTACCACTCTCACAAACCAGAGCGTCCAGCTCTGCCGCTAGCACGCGCATACTCTTGTTCCATCGACAAACTTGTCTTGTCTAGAGTGTGAAAAATCAGATTGCAACCCACTCAACGCATGCAAGCTGTGTGTGGGCACCCAATTTCCACTGTATGCTCTTTTCTCCCTGCTGCAAAAGACCCAAAGAGTTGCAATGTGGTTGGTTTTGTCTTCTTCCGCTTGACCAGAACTTCTTTTAAGAAAATTTTCTTTGGCTCGGAATCAACTACAAAGGGAAGAGTGTATAATAAGTTCATTTATTTGTCAACACTGAGCTGCAAAATGAGAAAATGGCTGGCTTTGAATGTTGAGACGGCAATGAAGGCATGCTTGTCAGTTATCAAAGGCCCCACGGCTTTGATTTTTTTTTTCCTAAAAAGAAAAGAGAAGAAAAATCACCCTTAGAGCCATCACACACAGTTTGCTTTGCAATTGAATATGGCAATATGGTAATGCAAAGACTGCCAGGGAGTGTGGGACCATGAGCCCAGAGGTGGCCCTGCATCAGAGGAATGGCATGGGGGGAATGAGGTGGGTAGGAGGGTCTTTTCTTCTGCCAAAACCTTACGAAGGTCTGGACACTGACTAAAGAATGATGCTTAGTGCCCCCTTCAGCCGCCCCTGCTGTCTAAAACGCAACAACACCCTCCCCCAACACCCATCTTTTGTGCTGGCTGTCGGGTTGAATTGGAATCCACAGAGAGGGCTTGATGTTGCATCTCTCAATTGGATGAGATGAGGTGATGGTTTCAGACAATGAAGCCACACTCTCTTGCTCACTAGACCCAGGTCCATCATTGGCCACACTCAATTAATATGCTAAAAGATAGCAGCAACTCTGATACAAATCCAGAGCTGTTGTAACAACAAAGCTAGAGCATGTGTGCCATTCAACCTTAGGGGTATGTGTCTGAAAAAAAAAAATGTTGAAAAACAGTCTGAAAAAGGGAGAGGGGGAGCTGTAGAAAAAGAAGAAAGACAGAAATCAATGAGGCAGGGGGCAGACAGCCTAAGCTGTTCGTTTCTTTATCTTTTCCTCTTTCTTTCACCCCCTCTCGCAGTCAGTCGTCTTTTTGGGCTTCAGGCCCGTTCACAAGCTGTCTTATTTGCATTATGAATGACAGTGAGAAAGCTAACAAGGTTATTGGTCTTTGAGATGTACGCCTGTGACCACACGTGGAAAAAGGACCTACAGCAGTGAGCACTGGCAGGGGGACTGTGGCTCTTTATTCCATCCTTTCCGAAGGCTATAGGGCTTTTTTTCAGGGAGCACACGATTTACTTAGGAGCTGGAAGAAAAGGGGCCGATCTGCAAAGGGTGACTGAAGGAGAGGGATGGGGGTGGGGGTGCTTTTCAGATTCTTTTCAAGCCAAGTGAACCCTCATTATCCTGGGCTGCAGTCATTAGCAAAGGACTATGCACGGACCTAATGGAAAGGGCTTTATTTATTAGTATTTCAGATTTTTTATTCATTTCATAATATTTGATATAACTATTCAAAATACTGTAGAAAAGTCTGATAAAGTGCATTTTTATGAACTCGGTGCGAGACAGATCTTAATGCTCGGTTTTCTCTTTCCTCAGATTTCAACTTCGCCATGCACCCTCCATCCATGATTGCAACGGGAAGCGTGGCAGCAGCTATCTGTGGCCTGCAGCTTAACAGCACTAACCGCTCACTGTGGGGAGACAACCTAACAGAGTTACTCGCCAAGATCACAAACACAGAAGTTGTGAGTATTTGTGCTCTGACAATAAATTTCACTAAAAACCTTTAATCATTATGATACAAGGTACAAAGTATGGGGACCACGATAAGAAGATTCTTCAGTTTTGTTTAGTGATAGGATGGGAGAGCAATACTATTGGTAATATGTGGGGCGAGTGTTGCAGTGCCTGTAGGACTGTGAGAGAAGGTTGTGCATTTCCCCTATTTACTCAATGGGCTTGGGTCCAGCTCCAATTCAATTTCACATTCAGCCACTGAATTACTGGAAGTGAAATGGGATTGACCCTGACTGAGAGACTGTAAGGAAAGAATCTGCAGGGCTAGGGGAATGTGTCAGGAATACTATGGCTTTATGCATATGACTTGCATACAAATACGCACAGTTTCGTACGAATGACCACCTCCTGATCATTCAGCTTTGTTTAGGTCATTAAGTTTAAATTAAGAGGAGAAATAAACAAGAATAGAAAATCAGGGTTAAGAGAAGAACCCAGGAAACACATTTAATTCCTGCCCTGACCTTAAGAGGTCAACCCTCTCCAAGATACCCTAGAGTGCATTGCTGCTGGTAGAATGCCTGCTGCCCCAGCATGTGGTGTGTGAAGTCGTACACCATAGCAGAGGAAAAACAAATAGTCCTCCACAGCAGTAAAGGTGCTCAGTGTCTAAGGAGTGTGAGGTCCAGGGCAGAAGGAATGAATTTCTTGATCCATGAACAACTCGTCACATTGCAGGATGCCAACAAGCCATACCTTTGAAAACATGCAGATATGGTGTATGCACGTTACCCTGCTCACACTGAGCTATACCTTAAAGAAGCCATATAAGAAAAGTTCACACAGCATGAACATTCTATGTTCCTTTACTCACCTTCATGTCAATTCAAACTTGTGTGACTTTCATTCTACCATGGAACATAAAAGAATAAATTCTGAGAAAAGACTTCATACCATGGAAGTCAAATTTGCTTGGTTACCAACATTCTTCAAACTATCTTTTATTGTGTTCCTCAAATAAAAGTCATATTGGTTTGGAGCAACATGTAGGCGAGTAGATGAAGATGATGATGATGCAAACATACTGCAGATCCTGTCTAAACAGAATTTTTCACCATTTGGTAAATCACACATATGAAAACAGAGAGATATCTATATCAGGAGTAATGCAGAAAAACCTAGTCTTCAATAAATGAAATTCTGTGTACTTAACTTTACCTTAGTGTATGAGGACCTTCCAGATTGAGGCAGAGGTTGGGAGGTGAGCGGTCAGACAGAGTATGAAGGAAAGTCAGCCTAATGCCAAACGATGCTGCCAGCCTACCCACCAGGAACCTTGCTGACATTTGTGGTGTCCAGTGCCTGTAGTTTCCAGTAGACATATGATAGGGGCAGCCACCCTCTTCCAGTCGCCCTTGGAATGTGTGCGTAGCCCAAGACACACCTGGTGAAACATACTCTGTGCAGCAGTAAGGTACACACATTCATGCCAAACCAGGAAGGCTGAATTATTGGCTTGAAGTTTCCACAAATACTCTAAGGTCTCTCTAAGAAAGAAGCAAAAGGCAATACATAGTCACCTGGCACTGGGTGTTTACAGTAAAGTTTGTTACTCTAGCTACAGTGAATACAGTAAATGATGCTCACTGGGCTGTTATACATTTTTTTTCAATGAGGTCTTAATTGGTTTGTTGAACTATGAATTTGTGTTCCTGTGCACCTCTAGAATACAGCTTTACAAGCTAAATCTCTGCGTATGAAGAAACTAATTGGGAAGAGAAAATGCAGTGAAAACAGTGGAAAGTCTTTTACATACGTCAGTTTCTAAAAGTAGGTGAAATGTTAGAAACCTTGGGTCTGGCATGCTGGGAATGCTCCTTTGCCTAAAGTCATAATGTCATGAGGACTCTGTTATTTGCAACTGAAATGTTATTTGGAACTGAAAATTTGCAAATTATTTAGAGAAGAACTTCAAGGCTTTTTTGGTACACAGGATCATGTGTTAGGCCCCCTGGCCTCTTGCATTAGGCCTCTGGGACATCTTAATCCCTTTCATTTCTCAATGCTGTGATGGCCTTGCTCTGAACCCAGCAATCCTTGCTTTCACTTCCCAATAAAAAACAGACGTTGTTTTCTGTGGCTACTTTAAGTCTCTCCTTTAGGCTTCTTTTGTCCAAGATGGCATAAACTGAGTGACATTACAGTCTGCTGGTTCTCCAGTAGACCTGCATTTCCATTCATTTTCAATAACTAGTAACAAACTTAGCCATATTCCAGTGGGATAGAGAGTGTTCTTAATCAGGGCGGAGTTGAATTAGGCTGGGACCACCCACTCTATCTTGAAGCTCACCAAGTACTACCCTTCTCTGGATCTAATAATTGAGAAGCTCTTCTAGAGCAAGTCCTGGTTTAACCAGTAGTTACACACTGAAGCTATTAGAGTTGCCTGAATTAAGCCTTGGGGCTTGGCATGAGTTTGGTTGTGCAGCTATAAAGAGCAGCGCACAGGGAAATGTCTTTTAGGAAGTCAGGCCTGGCATTCTTGTGGTAAGACACAGGCAGTTCCTTTACATGTTTTATGTTTTAGTTAATTTTCTAGAAGGAATTTATTTTTCATGACTAATAATGGCTCATCATGGTGGGAAACAGGAAACCTCTAGATGGATGGTGCTCGTTGTCATCCATGATGACATCCAAGAAAACCTCAGAGTGATACTATATTCATCAAAAAAAAAAAAAAAGATTAAAAGCTTTCTGTCAATCACTCCAAGCACCTGATTTTTTCTCTTTCTTTTTTTTCTTGTGTGATACACTGCTTCTACAGGCATATGAAACACATGGCCCAGGAGCCATGCATAACATAAGTTCAGACTTTGGCCCATCAGCTTTTAATTAGCAGTAAATGTCAAAGGAATGCAGCCTCTCCACAAGCAACACATTCTCCATGGGCCCTCCCCATGGGCCATTCACAGCAAACTTCCCACAGACGCCTGGTGTGCCTCAGACATACCCACTAAACAGGATAGAGAGCTTTGATCACCGTGCAACCATTTAGTTTCACTAGAGGGCATTATTGCTCATTTTGGTGACAGTGTGAAAGCCATTTTAAATATGTCAAGTGGTCTTTGGAGACACCCACAGGGTTGCATTGGTCATCTATATATATTAATCAAAATCTATCACAAGTTTTTTATTTTGTTCTTAGCTCTACAGAGCTAAGTGGGCTCAAGTGAGATCCCCTTAGGTCATTACATGCTGTTGTGAAAATGAAAGGGTATGAAAAATAAAAAAACACTGCCTTGTTTTATCCACAGGATATGGATGTAATTAACATAGCAAACTACAGTGGTACAGCTATTGTTTTTTTTTTCTAATTGTTTGCAGTGCAACTCTGTGCATGCTTGGTTATATATATATATATATATATATAAAATTGTGGTTTGACTGGAAGTCAACTGTGTGTGAATGTGCCTTTGCTCAGTACTACTGATGAAGTGATTCTAGATAAGTATAGATATTGCAGCTATTTAAGTGGCCAGTTTGTATAATGCCTTGTGTCTGATGCATTGCAGGATCTGTTAAAGGCATGCCAGGAGCAGATTGAAAGAGTGTTGATGAATAACCTGAGGGAGGGCCGCCGGCAGCAGCAGAAACAGCAGCAGCAGGAACAGGGTGGCCCGCGCAGCAAAGCACTTGATGACCAAGACCAATCCAGCACCCCAACCGATGTACGAGACATCAACTTGTGAGCTTGCTGCAGGAACGCTGTGATCAGTCTTCAAGAAAAAAAAGAAAAAAACAACAAAAAACAAAAATGAAAAAAAAAAAAACAACCCCAACAAAAAGTGCTTGCTAGTCTTTGTAGAGTTTTATCTTCATTTTCCAGTAAAAAATTGCTCCCATAAATGGAAAAAAAATAATAAAAAAAATTCAAAGCTATTTTAGATACAAAAATAGATATTTTTAAAATGATTTGATACTGATGCAAAAAGCTCTACGGTGCCTCAGACTCTTAGAAGGGAAGCGTGTAGTATTTTGCAAACTCTTTTGATTGTGTAAACATAATAATATGATATTTAATGCAAAAGTGTTAGTGTAAAGGGCTTTTCAAAATAGAGTCTACTGTATCAGACTGGCTTGAAAGGGTACAAAAAGTGGGGCTATGTTTTTTTCCGGTTTTGTTGTGATTTTTTTTTTTTGGTTCATGTTGGAATGCCTGAACTTGAACACGCAATGAGGTGCCATGTGTATGAATGGACGCACCCATGCACCCATTCACTTGGCTGTGCATTATGACCAGAAAGAGGGATTTAAAAAGGAGTGGTGAGACACAAGTCTTATGCTAAGAATGCAGTGCTCTTTTGCTAGGGCAACAGGGGCTTATATCTTGAGAATAGACTATTAATATTATTTTATTATAATTATTATTATTATTATTTCTGGTAACAAGCAAGTTATTGTCTCTCAATGCTAAAGTTACAGACACTTCAAATAAGCTTTTGTCAAGCTGCTTGTGTGCATGCATTTATGTGTGGTGTATGTTGGCTCATGTGCAAGCGTGTACAAGTTACTCTATATCAAGCACTCTTGTGTGAGTCACATGGGCTTTGTTTAATCATCTATCTGCAAGTGTTTGGTTATAGAGACTGGTTCAGTGGTGGGCACATGGTCAAAGGACTGGACAGGGGATAGTGATTCCACAAGGTCTGGAGGGCCTCCTGTATCAGTGCCTTATATTAAATGCTTTTTTTACTGGCCTGGAAACTGCTTGAGGGCTGAGCCCAACCCAGTGCACAGAACAAGAGGAGGCAAGAACAGGGAGCGGACAGAGACGACTACGTTCCCTTGTATCTTCTAGGCAAGAAGAGCTGTTTTTAAAATATGTGGGTAAGGTTGTCCTTCATGGCAACCTCCAACTAAATATTACAGATGTATTGTATACAGACAGTTTATTACGTTATTACGTATTTGTTGTGAGCATGTTGAAGGAGCCTTAGGCTGATTTATGGTTGGTCCCATCAGGGACCGGAAAATGAGTTGTTTGCAAACAAATGAGTGCTAATGCTGTTAGCAGTAAAGGAATGTGTAGGCAAGAATGATCGAGGATGATGACGATGAAACTTGGTTGGTTTGAGGTGTGAAGCATGCTGCTGAGATGAGGATGCTTATATGGCGTTAGGAGAAGCAGAAAAAGGAGGCCAAAGGAGAAACAACAGCTATGGTTTCCATATATCACCTGATATTTAAGATCTTTAATCTATTTGTCTGTTTATTTGTTTGTCCTTTAGTTTTTATGTCTCATGTTTGAATTACAGACCAGTATCTAAACCAGTTCTATTGATACCGTGAGTGCATAACTGGGGAAGGTTACTCCATCGGTGTTAATTCAGAGAGCTTGTTTGCCATGGATAACAAATGGTTGAGGTTAAGGTGTCTTTTTTTCTTTTTTTTTTTTTTTTGGGCTGGTTTCCCATAGTCCATGGCATGTTCAGTTTATTATAATCATTGGAAACCACAACAACAACAACGAAATATTAATGCAAATTTCCCAAAAATTACATAATTAAAAAGACCAAAAAACAAACAACAGAACGACAGAATACTGATTGAAATGGAAGAAAAAAATGTTTGTTGATTTGCACGCTCCAAGCGCAGTTTTCAATTTGAAAAGACTTGTGCAACATTGCAGAAAAAATTGTATGTAGTGCCTTGAGTCTGATGTAGACTTTCACCCTGTTTTGCTGAACCTAAGCATAAGATCCACTACCCAGCCATCCAAAATATGCTGCTTCCAAAGGTTGAGCTGGCATGGAGTTTGAAAACTTCCACAAGTCATTACACAGTGGCTAAAAACAGGGTGCATCAGCAGCACAAAACGGCTTTCATATGCTGAATTCTCATAGCTTACCTTTAAAAAAGGGGCAGTCGAGCTTAGGTTTGTGTCCGTCTATGTATGCGTGTGTGTTTGTGTGCATGTCGTTCTGTGGGTAAAGGAGATGCTTTCATGTACTCCTGCATTTCCTTTCTCCAAAAACAGTTCTTATTGATGCTTGAGTTTCACAAGTCACATTTCCTCCATCCTCACACCAAAACCCCCGGTCAATCTTATTGTATTAAGTTAGCCTGTCTTATTATTTTTTGTAGCTCTGTTCTGAAAATGAATTACAGTACTGTTAATAGATTGTGTGGGTGGCTAAGTGAATGAGTTTGAATATGGACCGAAGTTACGTTCCTTAAGGGGTATGATACTGTATTCCAAAGTGATGAGAGATGGAAAGAGTGTGAAAACATCAATCAAGTGTCAATATTGTTGAGTTATTATTGTTTTTTTCCGCTGCTAAAAAGCTATGATTTTTTTTGTTTGTTTCATCTTATACACAAAAATAACATTACATAGTTGTGATGTCACATCAGTGTGCTGCTATTTTATAAACAATTGTATTATAATTATTTTACTGCTTACAGAATACTTTGAGAATACAGAAGTAGAGGGTAAAAGAAGAACATGAACTGAGTATTTGACTGGAAATGCTCTTTGTACAGTGTGCTCTTATTAAGGCATGTTTCTTTACCTTTTAATCTTTTTTCCTCCTCTTCTTTCTCTGTCACAATCTGTAAGTGTGGTATCTCTATACCTCAGGTTTACTGGACATAAAAGACTTTTCCATTACCTCGCACAACTCACACAACAGTTTTTTTGGGAACCTGGAAAGGGCAGCACAAATAAGAGGTTATGATATTTCTGCTGTGTCCGATGTAGTAAATTAAGTGGAATTGAATTTCCAAAATAGATGAATAGCAAGCTTACAAGGCTCCCACCTGGACTTCAGAAGTGGTAGACGGAGGGGGTGATCAACATTTGACCGTGTCTTATGTACACGGCCCATATCAGTGGAAATAAACCTGTAAATATCAAATGGAGAAAACAACAACATGGAGAAAAGCCCTCCTCCCTCCACTATACCCATATCATGTACCTCAGTTATGTCTGTTGCACAACCTCTGTTCAATAAATCTGCTTTAAAGAGTGTGGTGCTATTGGTCCTATGTTATTGTTCTCTTTTATTGATAATGTTAACAGTGAAAATAACAATGGGAATCTTTCCAGCATGTTATAACCTGGTAAACAATCACTGTGAAGACAGTGTTGATAATCAAACACGGGGCAGATGGAAAATGACACATTTCAAAAATAAAGCAGAGGTTGAACTTTTCTGTTCAACTATATTTCCTTTTTCAGAATTATCCGCTAAATAATTACAACTAAACCAGAGATTGTCACAGCTGATTTTGAGGAGATGAATTCATTAGGGGTTGGCAACTCTGTGGATATTCTTTGGATTTCTGTTGAACTCAAATTATTTGTCATTGAGAGCATGAATGAAGTTAAAGGAGAGGACATCCTGTATGCTAAGGTCAATAAACTTACCATGAAAGAAGTATTCGTCTCCTGTTCTCTTTATTTTAGTACGTCATTGATGAACATTTATACAGTTCGACGTTTATGCTTTACAACTGAGTTAGGAAACGATTCAAATATAACAAATAACAAAGTAACTTTTTGTCGAGTTAACGTAATGCTGATTATATACAGTTTAAAATAAAAAACGACAAATTAAGATTAAATAACAGACCTAATGCAATTTCAAATCTCGCCACGCGCCAATGACCGCAAACATCTACGTCAGGATGAGCTATGACTGATCCGCGAACGAATCATTCTTTTGAGTCGGATCTTTTTAAGGAATCGGTCGAGCTGGTGCGCACAACTGGTCTGAATTATTTAAATCATTAGTAGATTTATCATAGGATAAATTCAATTACAAAATGACATTTATAAATAAAGCAAACAAAATGCCTACACCTAGAGCTTAATGGGACCGCGTAATGACCTTAATTAACAAAAAGAATCGCTGTATTGTTTTTAAACCGTTCAAAAGAACCGATTCGTGAAATTGAATCGAACCTACCAGGCATGCGTACTAACTTCCGGCAAGGCAAGTACAGAGATAGCGCTGTCAGTGCTGACACCACAAAGTAGGAAAAATTAGGCTCATATTTGAAAACGCAAGAGGCGTGATAGTTTGTGATTGACTCTGGGCTCGAAGGATGAATATCATATAACCTCACGACGCTGTTAACGGCATCTTTATAGCTGCACCAATGCTCGCTTTTGGTTTAACGATAGTCCGTCAGTAAGTTGCGCTGTTTGTTTTGTTTACTTGTGAATGAGGTTCTCACTCATTGATAATCACTGTTTTAGGTTCAGTAACGTTAAATAAAAATGTTTTAAGAGAATAGTTTTTTATCATGTTGTATAAGTTTTAATTATAAAATCATGACATTATTCGGTAGATAGGCAACAATATATGACGTTGTCTGACATGTAGTACGGTTTAAATATAAACTTACTCGTAGTACTTTAGTTTAAAGTTTACTGGGCTCCTCATATCATATTACTCCTGTCTGTTCTAGCTTATGCTTAAAGGTCAGTACGAATCCCTCTTCCAGTGAAAGGTCAAAAGCAAATTTGATGTAGTCTGTGGTCTACTCTATTAAATCAAAAATGTATATGTTCTACCGTTACTGTACATATTTAAAAGATATGGGCAAAGTCTGCTGTCTACAGGTCCTTTTCAAAAAATTAGCATATTGTGATAAAGTTCATTATTTTCTGTAATGTACTGATAAACATTAGA
>JAUMHE010032130.1:0-26744 GCA_032359235.1 Enteromius mattozi | reverse complement strand
ACCAATGTAAATGGTCATGAAAATAAAGAAAACACATTGAATGAGAAGGTGTGTCCAAACTTTTGGCCTGTACTGTAAATATATATATATATATATATATATATATATATATATATACTTACTGTATGTGTGTGTATTTATAATAAATAAAGTGTACATACATCTAACACGTAAGAAAATGTTTACGTAATACGTAAAAGAACCCCCAAAACCTTTATTTTGGATGCAATTAATCATGATTAATAACTTGACAGCACTACATTTAATACAATTTGCATTATTGTTTCATTATACAATGGTTTAATTAGTTATAATTTATTTGAGTTGTTCTTGCTTAAAAAGCTAATTCCATAATGCAGATAATAGTATAGTTCTTTTTATTTATTTCATAAATGCACAACCTGCCTCCCATGCATCTGAAAAACGAATTGCCCCTTAAATGTAAAATCTGCTTTAGTTCAGCCACATTGGAGGTATTTTTGATCATGAAATGCCCTTTTAAGTTCCTGCCACAGCAGAGTTAAGTCAGGACTTTGTCTAGGCCTCTCCAAAAAAATTTTTTAAACTTGAGGTGGACTTGAACCATTGTCTTGATGAATAATCCTGCTGTGCTTGAAATTTAATTTCAACAAAAAAATTCTTGTTGATTCTTGAAATTCAGTTTCAACAAAAGGGTTTCCTGCCTTACACTTGTCCATGGACACCATTTTCGGTGAATGGGGTCGAGAACACTGACCATTATTGGTGCAAGAAAGGCCTCTTATTCCTACAATGCTGTCCTTGGGTCTTTTGTCACTTTGCTGTGCCTTTGAAGGAATTTTGTAAGATCGGCCACTTCTGGGAAGGTTCGCGCTCTGAGTTTTTTCATTTATAGGTAATGCCTCTCAGTTTTTTAACCCTTTTCTTGATTTCAGTCATCTTCTTTCCAAGCTGCCTTTACGTTAGATTTTTTTTTCATTTCTGAAGCTTTTAATCTTTTAAGCACTGGGTGGGGATAAAAAAATTACAGACCATGTTTTGTTTGTACAGTGCATTTGTATAGGTGGGTTGAGAACCACAGTCAATGGCACAGTGGCAAAAAAACCTAAGAAATCATAAGACAGTTACATAATGATGACTTCTGAGGTTACATGGGTACAGTTTTCCCACAAAGCAAATTAAAAAGACACGATCCGAACTTAAATATAAAACATTTATTTGTTTCTCGACACTTTCCTAAAAAGCAAGCACACTTTTTAGATTTTACTGCAATATACACTCAGTAATAAAGGTGCAAAGCTGTCTCTGGGGCAATATCCTTCTTAATACCCATCAAGTGATTAATCACAATTAATCACATCCAAAATAAAAGTTTTTGTTTACATATTATATGTGTGTATACAATAAATACACATATATTTCAGAAAAATGTTAAATACATTTATTTACAATATAAATTATCTGAATTTAAATATACACATGTAAATATTTTCAAAATAACATATGATTATATTATAAATATAAATATAATTTATGTATATATATTAGTACTGTTAAATTATTAATCGCACACAAAATAAAAGTTTCTGTTTACATAATATGTGTGTGTACTGTGCAGATTTATTAAAAGCAAACACATGCATGTATATATTTCAGAAAAAAAATTATGTTAGTATATTATATATATATATATATATATATATATATAAAATACAATAATGTAAATATATAAATGTATATACAGATAAATAATTTCAAAATATATACGGTATGTGTGTGTATTTACATCTACATAATAAATATACACAGTGATGGTACACTTTTTTGGGGTGTGATTAACTGTGATTAATCGTTTGACAGCACTAGTACTAATACATACACAGGTAAAATGCCTTTGAGGTACTAATATGCCCCCTTTAGAGGTAAATAAGCAAAGGGTACCAGCACGGTGACAGATTTACATTGTGACTGATTGCGGGGTTTGTACCTGATATTAATAGTGAATCGGTTATTGTTGACCAGCGGACTTTGATCGGGTCCTTTCAGGGTGATTGTGGGCTTGGGTCGAGCGCAGACTTTACAGCATAGCACCACGGTCTCCCCCAGAACACACGTCACGTCCGCTAGAGGCGTCAGGAACTCCGGAGCCACTGGACATCCACATACAGCACAGTGACCTTCTTGATGTTCATCTCACGTCATTCAAAGGAATGTTTAAGTTCTAAAACAAGCTACAGGTGACCTATGTATGATCCCAGTGAATAATAACATCACAACACCTGTTATTATTTTTAATAAACTCACCCTCTTGGATGAAATTAGGGTTCAGTAACTGCAAAACAGACAGATGAGTGTTACGGGTGCATACTTTAAACATTCTAGACTATCAGACAGTCAAATGAAGTACTGTTTCTTTCTACATGCACAAAAAGGAGGGAGTTTTGTATTATGTGTCATGTCAGCACCAGCCAACAGAGGGCAGTACCATCACATGATGCTGTATTTGAAATGGCATATAACTCACACTATTTTTTCCCCATATAAAGAGGAAATTGTAAGTGTAGTATGTCAGTATGCTATTCAGAATACCATATTACTAATGCTGCAGCATGCTATTAAATTGGGAAAAATCAGAGACACACACACACACATATATATATATATATATATATATATACAGTATGTGTGTCTCTGATTTTTATTTTACACATATTATATGATTGGCAGCATGTACTATGATGGATGCCCATGATTCAATTAAAAGAGACAGTCATCTGACAGAGGTCTCGCTTGGCATTTCTGTTCTTTTCAATGCTGGATATACTGCCCGGTATACAATAAGCATTAAGTATTTACAGTTCATTCAGTATTTAATTCCAAACATTGGCAAATGTTTCATATTGGGGTTAAGGCCCATTCACACCAAGAACAATAACTACAATAGCAGCCATACCAGCACGGTACCTAATATTAACATTGTTCGTTATGAGTGCGTGATATTGTTATTTAGTTGAATGTTTTTATTCATCAGCGGTTGATTTTATTTTAGCTGTAGTGTGGACTCCCTTGTTTTTATAGAATCAGAATGATTTAGAAAAATATAATTATTGTCCTTGGTGTGAAAATGGCAGTCACTCGACACAATTAGTTAAAATAATAACTTACAACAACAATAACGTGTAAAAATAAGTTTACATACTTTTTTGGATTACAGTATCTATTTACTAATAAATTCAGTTTATTAAAAAATAATAATTAGAAATCTTATTGGGCAGCATGCGTTGAGATCATTATCTCTACCTCCATACTAGTTTTGGGGTCTAGTTCATCCTCACAATCAGACTCATCTGAGCTGCGGGAATCCTGTGGTTTGGGTTGAGAGAGAAGAAGGTTACACATGTACAGTACAGTACAGTACAGTACAGAAACACAGAGTGATGGAGAACTCCAGGCCAAAATCACAAGAAGGCAACAGTCCTTATGTTTGGAAATTAATTACTTGTAAGTGTCATTCATTACAAATGAAGAAAACAGAACTTAGTACTGTGGCATTTTAATAAAGAATAATAATAATAAAGTTTATTAAATACATTTTTACTAAAGTGTTGAGATTATCAAAAAAACAACTCTGAAATGTTGGGGTAAAAAAACCATAAAAACAAACAAATAAACCAAACCAAACCCAACCAAACCAAACCAAACCTTTAGGTTTAAAATAATAATAAGTTAAATAAACACATTTCACAAAATTTTTGAGATTATTTAAAAACTAAGATTGAATTAAGGGGGGTAAAAAACCAAAACAAGCCAAACCAAACCCTACCAAACCTTTATATGTCAAGTTTGACACCTAGTTGTATTCCTCTTAAATTGTTACCAGATTATGTAGTAATCATTAAACTTTTCAATGTGAAATAAAAAAAGTTCATATTTCAAACACTGTTTGTGACTGTCAGTGTCATGCTGTCATTGGACAAACACAAGCGGGGTGAGTGATGCGTTCAGTGTTTATTTCTTCACAGGTGAAGATGCGCAGCTCAGTCCACACACACACACACACACACACACCCTCATCCTCCTACTCACTTTCACAGTGACTTTGCTGCTGAGAATTTCCTTTGGCTTACGCAGTCCATTCTCAACTTTAATGTCACTTTTGAGGGGCGCACTGTCCTTCTCAGCACGCTTGCGAGCACGAAGCGTGTTCCAAGAGAGAGATTTCCTGTCGTGTCAAAACATTAAGTTTCATCTCATCAAACCCACATACGCTGGAGGAAATGCTAATCTAACAGTAAGGAAAAAAACTTAAAGTGCTCAAGGGGAAAATTATCTCAGGAGGAAAATAAGAGGGTCCAGAAAAAGAAAAAGCAAGACACTCAAAAGCATTAACCTATTTTTAACATTAGCAATATGTATAGAGTATCTATCATCCACTTCCAGAGAGCTACCACACTATACAGGTATTTCAGTATCACAAGTGTGACTGATTTTTTTGTTTTATATTTAGTACTTATAGCATTATATTTAAAACACAACCGTTCATAAGTTTGGGGTCAGTAAGATGGATTTTTGTTTATTTATTTATCTATCTATCTTTTAAAATAATCCTCAAAAACTACAAAAACTCCAAGACTCCAAAATTTAGGACAGTGGTCTATGTATATAAATTCAATCTATAAAGCTATATCCTTACACCATGGTGGACACATGGTTTGTGTGAGAAGAGCAGGCATTTGTAACACTGTTTCACACACAAACCTTTACTGTCAAGGACCGGAGAGGTTAGTACAAACACAAAATAAGTCTTCTACACACTACATTACAAAATTAAACAAATCAAAGAAACAAATCAAAAAGTAAGGTGCACCACTTATACACTCCAAACAAAATGGATTTCTTAAAATGTACTTTTACCATTTACTTGGAATTATTATACTTTAAACAAAAATAAAACAATGTATTTGTCATGTTAAGTCATGCGCATGTCAAAATTTTATTTTACATATTTAATATAATACATTTAAAATCATTAGTTACACTACAACATTGCAACTGTAGTTCTATTGCACAAACCTGACTTCATTAATAAAGGTTCACTTAAATAGTGCAAAAAGCTCTTTACAGGAATGTGCTACAAACAGTAAACAAACCAACAGTATTTACAGTAAATGGCCAACATGTGATCCTGTAGAAGAAACAAAAGAAAAAAAAAAATCTATACAAAAATACAATTAAAACAAATACACAACCTATAAAACATTGCCATAGACAACAGTATATGTTCTCCATCAGGAGAAACAGGCCAAATTCTTCAAAAGGCCTTTCTTTCACTTTTTTTTTCTCTTTTTTCACACACACAAAAACAAAACAAAAATCATACCAACAAAAAACAAAGAAACAACAAAAACAGGGTGTTAGGAACTGAAATAAGTGTCCAGACGTGTCCGTTTCCACACTGATGTAAGATTCTTCACACAAAACAACAACGACGTGGCTTCGCTAAAGTCCTTTCAACATTTATCTGTCTTTGTTTTTAACTTTTAGCCAACAAAAAAAAAAAAAAAAAAGCTCAAGAAGAAAATCTAAACTTCCTGTGCAAAAGGGTCCAAAACATCCGGGTTAGTTCCAACAGAATGGGGTGGGGGGTGTTCAAAAACGGGCGTGCAGTCTTAAACAATCCAATCAGAGCTCCAGTTAGTGTTGACTGACACTTACTTGATGTTTGAGTCTGCAGTAGTGTCTATGAGGGGTTTAGTGAGAGGGCCCAGGATGTGTCCCGGCACCCAGCCCTCCGCGGCCGGCGACTGGCTGTTAGCGGGGCGGTACACCAGGTACATGTTCTGCTGGTTAGTGGCCAGTATCTGCACCGTCTCACCCTGCATGACGCAGATCTCGTTCTCTTTCAGTGCATTATAGTCCTGAGTCACCATCAGGGAGGATGACGTACCGTTACAGCCCACACCGTCAAACTGCTGCACGAAACACACACACACACCACATACAAACAGAAATAAAACACTTAATATGTCAACCAAACCTTAAACTTTAGCAGTCAAGAACACATTAGCAGCTTTTCAAAGGATATGTTGATATGTGAGTTACACATAACATTCACTTACAGCACATTTAACTTACCTAAGAAAGGTTAAACCCTACATGGGGTAGGGTTAGATTTGAGTGTAGGTTCAAGGTTAGTACCTATTTATTGTAATTACAGGGTAGCACTTTATTTTACAGTTCTGTTCCTCATGTACATACTATGTAATTATTATAGTAGTTTTTAATTAATTGATAATACTATTACTATTACTTTAATAGTAATTAATTATTATAGTAATTTATAACCAGGTACTAACCCTGAACCTTAAGCAGGTACACTGTAATTACATGTACGGTAAAAAGTGCAACTAAATTAGGTGTTACCAAATTTTCTGAGGGGTGTTCTTCAAGTGTTCAACTCCCTGCTGAGAAGCATAAAATCCAGGATAGAAAAAATCTGTTCATTTCTAAAAAGCGAGGAAGAGTTTGTCTAGAGATACTGATCGGTTCACTGCCAGAAGTAAATTCATAGTTTCAACTTAATATTTCTGTATTGCAAGTAATTTTCACAACCTATTTTCACATTTTTAAGTCTATTTTGGGGTTGTAGGGACATTGGAGATTTCACTATTAAAAGTGGGCTCACATTAACTGTTGCTCTTCAAAATTAAATTAAAATTAAATTAATCAAAACTGCATGCAAGGAAATTTTGAGGAAATTTGCATGAGGGAATAAAAATTGTGCGAGTTACATTTAGGATGGTTACAGGAATGTTCAGGGTTTACTAACAGAAAGCTGCTTGGTTTAAAAGTGTGATTGCTACTTCATGCATCACTGCATAATTGACCTTTTTATGCAAAATTTTCATAAATTTTGTACGGTTCACTCAAATTGTTAAATTTAATCTTCATGAGAAAACGACTTCTGTCTTGTTACATATGCAAGACTTCTCCAATGATTTATTCAGCATAAACTGCCAATTTGAGCTGCCTTCATATGCCTGTATTTGTGAGAACCACACCCACATCTCAATATCCAATCAACATCTGATGCATAGAACCTAGTCCCTCTCTGATTTTTTCTTTTTCCCTAATCCACTACACTCGTATGTGTGCCACAATACAGAAGGAAAGATCTGGCACTACTTCCATTTCTTTGCGATTTTATTCTTTTTGACAACACTTGGAAGCAACTGAGGCTAATTTCAGAGGGCTTGTTTTAGGAATCCAGTTAGGTAAGCTGTCAAAATGAGCTGTTTGACTGTAACAGATCCTCAGAATTATGGACTAAGTGACTAACTAAAGGTGGGGAAGAGGCTATTGTGTAGTTTAACTGCCGTCTAAATATCATGAATGAGTCACGCAAATATTCTTGTACAGACACCCCCCTGAGGAAAAACAAATCATTCAAGTTTGAATGACTCTGAATCGTTGAAACTAGTCGTTTTTAAAATTAATACCATGCCATTTGATGTTGACCTCAACATGAAACATTAGCATATTGCCAACCCACTTGTTGGACACATTGTACTGAATAAAATTTTAAATTCATCCTTCACCCATAGGTGCTGTTTTTGGAGCTGTTAAATAGCGGTAACACTGTAAACAAAGCAGCACTGAGTTCACAAACGCTGCTTTATCAGGCATTACAGGCGTGATAAGATGAAAATGAGACCAATCGACTAATCATGCAAAGTAGGGGTTTGGAAAAAAGAATTGTTGAGCAAATTGTTTGGGAGTCGCTTAGTAAGTAATGTAAAAAATAAATGAATATTAACAGACAACGAAAGTGTTTTTTGACCTTGCATACATGTCAACCCATTGTTGAGCACTCCCAAAACCAAAATATGAACCTTTCATTAGCCATAACAGGGGTACTTTGATGTCCTTACCCTGTGGTATCTGTCCGAGTCGTGGCATGGACCACTGTTGGAGGTAGTTAGCTTTATGGGAGTGGAGCTCCGTCCAGACAAAGATGGTTTCTCTGCCCCGAGAGACACAGTGGAGCTGGGCCTGCTGTTGGACTGACCCACTCGCCCACCGCTGGAGGAGTTTCGGGTCAGAGACTGAGAGCCGCTGCGCTCCTTCTGATACTCGATGGGAGACTGTAGAGCTGTAGACGGATGCACAAATGCTTTCAGTAGCTCAAAATAAATGGAGAGAGTATTAAATTCATATTGATGTGACATCTTACCTGACAAGAAGTTGCTCTGTAAGTCTAGTAGATTGGTGATATGCTGAACCCAGACCTGTTTAATGTCTGTGTTTGCAGCTTGCAGGGTGAAACGTTCAGATGAGCCGCGACACGACAGCACAAACTTACAGGGATCGTTCTCAACATGCTCTTCCAGGCCGAGGAAGCTCACCTGCACATACACAGTTAACCTTTCTGAATGTCTAAATGGTTTTTTACCTCATTGTGTGATATAAACTTGCAATTGCTAGTTATAAAGTCAGAATTGTGAGAATATAGTCTTTTTTTTCTGCTCAAAATTAGACTTATAACTCGCAATTGTGAATTTAAATCACGCAATTCTGAGAAAAAAGTGAGAATTTAGGGCTTGGCAATATTTGGCCAATTTTTTTCTCGACTTTATATCTCGCAATTCTGACTTTGTAACTCGAAATTTTGAATTTACATCTCACAATTCATCTCACAAGGGCTGGGCAATATATCACACAATATATATTTATGTGCATCTCGTCAGTTAAGCATGCAGGTTCCTTGATTAGCAGTAAATCTCCATCATCTGTTTTCAAATGGAGCGGCAGTTAATACACTGAGCCGTAGATCACTGACAAGCTATGCAAAAAAGTTGCAATAAGCTTTAAGAAACAGGGTTCCATAGTTTTGCCACCTTGTGGACAAACTAATTAAAAATACTATGGGATTAAAACTACAGCGAATATGCTACATGACTAAGAGTGGTGCGGTTACCTTGATGCTCTTTTTAAACTGGTATCCTGGCGTGGATGAGCCTTTGCGTAAGAGCTCACTGAAGATGACGATCTGTTCAAACAGGAAGACCCTGCGCTCCTTACTACGGGACAGAACGCCAGAGTCCTGCTCTGTCACGAAGAACGTCTCCTGCTGCAAGAGCTTTCCCTGACTCGTCAACTTCCCCTGAAGCACACAAACACATCAGTCTGACAGTCTTAAACTGTTTCAAAGATGAAGGTAAGTAACTTGACGACAGTAGAACACTTAATCATGGTAAAACCACAACGTTTTACAATGTCTTTTTTTAGTTTGCTTGCTTTGATAATACTTCAGAAGGAGTACAGTGTTCAGTGTACCTCAAATCCCTGCAGTCTTCCCAGGTTCATCATGTCATTGCACAGCTTGGGCACCTGGGACATCAGGTCTACTGCTTTCTGTTATACAGAAACCCAACAGAAACTTGTATTACAATTCGCTTACAAACTTTACAAACACCTAAAATACATTATCCTCAGCTTCATTTTTACCTCTATATCCTGACAATCCAACCCTGCCTTTACACTGTACTTCAGGAAGTCCTTAAGAGATAAAAATATGAACAAATTAATTACATAAGGAATTTTACACATTGATAAAACATTATTTTTCCACAGCATCAATGACTTGTTTTCTACTGTACCTTCAGTAAGAGCTGATATTTAGTAATTCTCTGAATGGGTTTAATAAGAAAATCACTGATGCTCAGTCTTGAGTTGACATCTTGTTGAATCGCCTTTGAACCAAAAGAGACAGATTTTAAACTTAATGTTAATTTTACTTGTCCCAAACATGTGGCTAAATGAGTCATCACACTGAACTCATCCACACACCAGTTCACTTTTACAGCCTTGTAAGGAAAGGAGGAAAGGAAAGGACATGACATGTGGCCAGGTATGGTTTCCCATACTAGGAATTTGTGCTCTGCGTTTAACCCATTCAAGTGCACACACACACCAGTGGGCAGCCATTGCTGCGGCGCCCAGGGAGCAGTTGGGGGAACGGTGCCTTGCTCAAGGGTCTCACCTCAGTCGTGGTATTGAAGGTATCAAGCGCTGGTTATTCACTCCCCCCACCCACAATCCCTGATGGACCTGGGACTCGAACCCGCGACCTTTGGGTTACAAGTCCAACTCCCTATCCATCAGGCCACGACTGCCCCCACTGTTGTGTGTACAATCATGCTGTTGTAAATTTTAAACTAACTCAGTGTTTAAGAAGTTCTCTGTCACTACTGTAAGGACGCGTTTATGCTAGTTCGTTTTTGTTTTAAAATGCAGGTACAGTATAGATATGTATATTTCTTATTATTTAGATCGTGGATGCGTCTGTGTGTTTGGGGAAATCGATTGAGGAATCTACCAACGCATGTCTATATATACAAAAATGCGCATGATGTTATTGTTTACATGGTCATCAAGGATACACAGAGAGAATGTGGGCAGCCACATAGACATGTATAGATGCCCCATTGGACCACTCCAGGCAGGGTGACCTTGAGATCAGTCATTATAATGTAGGTTTGCACAGAGCCGTTCTGTGCAAGATTGTGGCATCTTTCGAACATTCAGTGATTATATGGTGAATGACGTCAAGTCAAGACAGTTACAATTTTGGGGTAGCTTATGCATAGAAACAGTCTCTAATGAGGCAGCCACGCCATCATTTTCAAAAGTCTCAGTTTTGCTCTCTTTACTCTGAAACGCTACACCGGAGATTTCAAACTAAAAAGGTGTCTGCAGCATTTTCAAAAGTCTCCGTGTTTGACCTTGAGAATGCCAGATTAATGTAAACAATAGGCATAACCCTAGCAAAACGTATGCATTTTAAAATGAAAATGCACTGTGTAAACAGGGCCTAAATGTATACAATACATTAGCTTTTACATTTGCTGATTGTACTTAGGATACAATATTCATTAAAGTTGCATTTATATTGTGAAGGTTATCCTCTTGAACAAAATGTCTGAGTAACTTTTTTGGTCACAGAGCTTATTTACCGCAGTAATCTAAAAGTCAGTGGGAAGAATTCTGTTGGGTTTATGTTGAGGGAAGCATGGTAATGTTAAGTCCCTCATCACTGCAGCACTCTATTGCAGTAAAATAAATTGCATCTTACCTCAAAGTATGAATCGTATTCTGCAACAATGAATTCAGATTTGGGTTTGTTCTGGCAGTAAACCACATACATGTGCAGTCTTCTCTCCTGCACACACAGAAACAGAAAACACTTCATGAGCACTGCCTTTACACAGCTAACACATCAGACCTGATGTCAGTCGCATACTTACATGTTTACTGAACAGCCCAGGAAGTTTTTCATGATCTTCAAGACATTTTTCCAGCTCACCAACAAAAAAACTTCAGACAGCAATATAAACATTAAATTAGTTTAATATTAATCATTTTTCAATCAGAGGCGCTGAGAGAATCTGAGGCACTTACTCTTTGTGCCAATCGTAAATTTGATGAATGTTTCCAAAGACGATCTTATCTTTTCCTTTCATGTCATCAGGAACTCCTTTCTCCTCTATTTTCTTCATATAACCCTTCAGAAAACAAACAAACAAACAAAAAAAAAAAAACTAATTTCATACATACGATTCACCACTTACAACAAATATAAATGCAAGTTGATAAAGGCAACAGAATGTCTGTCTACAGCAGCTGTAAATGATGAAACATGAACACTAGGATGATAGCACATTCACCCTGAGCAAATAGTGATGTAATGTAAATGCAAATAAGTAATTAGGCTACATTCAAAATATGCCTCTAGTCACAGAATTATGTTACTGTATATTGTGAGGATGTCAGCTATTCTCACCTCAACCACGATACCCAAATCTTTCACGTAGTCTTTTTCTGTCTGGATTAATTCATTCACAACAAACCTAGAATTGAACAAACATAATTTTATTTTATAAAAAACTTTTGCACAGGCACAAAATAGCTCTATGTGTCATGTGTCAAGAGTGAAAGAAAAATTCTAATAAGAAGGCCAAATGACTAGCTTTCCCATAAATATCTCTGATCTTTAATGAGAGCCATATCATTCAGGGTGATGATTTTCTCAACACTGCTTGTGTCATGAACATGGAATTAATTCCAGATCTGGTGGCTTTACAAGAATCAATTGCATTTCTTCTTCTTTCTTTTGCCTTACCAATATAACTTTGAATGAGAGTTAAGTATGGGCAAAACAGTGGTAAAAATCTTGATATTTCTCAATCTTTTGATAATATCTCAATATTTATGTAGTCACTCTGAAATGGTTTCTAATGTTGATATATATATATATATATAAAATTTCTTTCAGAATATTTTTTGCATATTTTTGTATAATATAAAAATCCATTCATATATTAATGTTAATGATTTTTTGCATTTAAAAATAATATAAACTAAACAAATATTTACCTAAATAAATAAATGAATAAATAAGCATGATAAATACAATGCAATGCAGGGAAATGTGTGCTTAATTTGCGTGACAAAATTATATATTAGGTTAATGTACCTGGGAGCTGAATTATACAAATATATTTTATAAATGGGAATTGAATAAAGCAGTTTGCCTTACATTGCATTGGCACTACAAACAAACAAGCTGCGATTTGTTCAGTGTGACCTGAAATCAAACTGTAATGTTTGTAGAATTTCCCTCCCAGACTAAGCCACATGAGTGAAGAGTGTGTGTCTTACATTCGTCCACGCAGTGCTTTGGCTTTCTGCTCCAGTTCAGGGTTTCTGGGTGGTGCTGGGCTCTGCTCTGCTGGGTTCACTGAACTAAATCCTGGGTACGAGCCTGGCTCCAGCGTCTAGAGCAGAAAAGATGAGACAAACAGTCAGTATTTGGAAGAGCCAAGCCTAATGTGGGAGAACAAACACAGCAATTGAATGGTTTATATGCGACATGGCCCTAAACTGCAGTAAACATCATCAGAGCTGCTCAAAAGAGTCAAAGGGGGAGAAAAGCATCACTCCGGGCCACAAAGTGAGCTATAACATCCAGCAAGTTTGGGAGGATTTTATTACTTCACCACAAAAGGCCTGCAATTAAGGATGAACACTGCTTGTGGACTTAAAGTAAATAGAGTCAGCTGTCTTAATAAAATTAATTTTAGTCTTTAATAAATATAAATATATCTTACCCTCCATATCTAACCCGCTGAATCAGGCGTGTTTAATTAAAGTCTGTGTAAAGTTAAAATTAAGTGTGTGTTCTGAGTTTGTCACACCACAGAAAAATGTGTTATTAACCACCCAGCCAAATTTGAATGCTACAAAAAACAGTAAAGTAAATAGTAAATAGAAGAAATCTTGAAAAAATAAGCTGTCCTCTCTGCTCTCAAATGCTGGGGGCGTGTCCGCTCGCGACGCTGAAACCACGCCCACTCAAAGCTGCCGTCTCTCTCAACTGTCTTCCTCAAGCAGCTTGATTTAAATAAGGAGACCAAGCTCAGTTGTTTTGTAAATTATAGCAACCACATAACGTGACAAAGGCATAGCCAGATAGCAAACTGTAGGCTGTAGTATCTAATGGTAATGACAGTAACTCATGATTGAACGGATGAACCACTGATGCTTATGCGCTCTAGTTATTATGTGTGTGTTCAGCTTGAAGCAGCACTGTGCAGAATGATCAGTGTTTGACATCAAAGTACCGCGAGAGCGATCTAAAGCATAATGAGCATTTGCTCTCCATAGCTCGCACTGTACTGATGTCACACAGTGATCAGTCAGTGCAGTCAGTGCTGCTTCAAGTCCAACACAGCTCTTGTAGTTTCGCGGGAGGGGCAGTGCTAGGTGGGTATAGTTATAGGTCAAAGGTCAAATTAAATATAAATAGAACAGTAAAGCTAGACACTGTGTGTGTGTGTGCTGAACAGGTCTGTTATGAAGAATGTTTTTGGCTGAAATGTCCGGCCAATAGAGAAACATATTGCTCACCAAAAAAAAAACAATATTGAGGGAACATTGTTTCTCAGGACACGTGTTTTAGAGTGTGTCTGATGATACAGACGTATTTTATGCATACAGCAGCTTTAATGAAAACTAAATCTTTGAATGGAGCAAGCTGATGGACAGAAACCGAAACAAGACTTCATAGCACAGAGTAGCATGTTGACATTCAACACAAATCCTAGCAGGTTTGTCTACACCTATAAATGAGGTCGAGAGTACAGTAACAATATAGAGCTGCACAGAACAAAAGACGTGCATGTGAGACTAGTGCAGTAGATCTGAGTAGTGCAAGAGTTTGTGATTGTCTCAGAGCAAGAGAAAACAGAAAGGAAACTAGGAAAGGTTAGTCGATCAAAACTCCCCGCTGGGGTTCAGTGGCACACTTACCATCTTAGTTTTGACCAGTTTTTCTATAGCACTGACAAGCTCAGCAGCACTGGGGACGTCAGCCGAGCTCTGCCGTGAAGCCAGCAGCACAGACGACTAATGACAGCAGGTGAGGAGGAGGAAAGAACACACAGGAAGATCAGAACAGTGCTGGGTTAGCCCAGGTCATTGGGGAGAAGAGAAGCAAAGGCCATGCCAAGAACTGGCCAAACATTTCACCTCCAAATCAAAAGAAAAAGTGCTAATTACAGTCTCCATATAGAAAATAAGTCCTACTTTTAAGACCTTTGCAAATTGTGCAAAGTGACACTGCAATTATTTTTATGACGATAGGTAATTTCTCCCAAATTCTCATTATGATTATTTTAAATAATGTAAAATGTTTATATTTCACGACAGTATTTGTTGTATACACTACTGTTCAGATCAATTCTCTATAAGATTTCTCTATAAAAAGTCTGTCACTGTAAGTTCACCAAGGCTGCATTTATTAGATCAAAAATACTCCATAAAAGAATTATTGTGAAATATTATTACAATTAATAACATCTTTCTATATATTTTAAAATGTATTCCTGTGATGAAAAGCTGAGTTTTTAGCAGCATTGCTCCAGTACTCAGTGTCACATGATCCTTAAGAAATCAGTTTAATATGCTGTTTTGCAAACAACTGTGCAGCTTAATATGTATTGAGGAAACGGTAACATATTTTTATGATTTTTTGATGAATAGAAATTTAGAATAGAATAGAAGGAAAAAATTTTATTAGAAATTGAAATCATATATTTCTTTTCTGTCACTTTTTTAATTCATCTTTGCTAAAAAAAAAAGTGTTAATTTTTAAATTATGGAAAAAAAGTATGAAAATGTATTTTGTAAATTTCTTGTGTGGATTTCTTACTATGTACAGGTAGTAATGAAAATAATGGGAATTAAAAAAAAGTCTACATGAATAATAATAAATGCCACAACGCAAGCAATCAAAATGATCTTAAAACTAGTCTTTAGTTTCTTTATGAAATGCTTTTTTTCTTTCAGTTTTGGAGGGAAATAAGGCCATGTTCTTTTTGAGATTCAGCATTGGGTTGTAAACACATTACAACTGCGATCGCAAGGCACGGCATGTGAAAGAGCCAGAGTTGAGTGCAACAGTAAAAGTTTCACAACTATATAATTTAAGCTACATTGCAACAATAGGGTGGATTTGTGGTTCGTTGAATATGAGACAAGAAGCCTCCACCCCAGCAGTTACTGGCGACATTGACATTAGGGAGGAAAAACAGTGTTAGTAAAGCCACTGTGTGTGTGTTTGGGCTATGAGGGAGGCAGGTGGAGACAGTTATGAGCATATGATGAGTGACACAGTATGCATTTAATAAATCTCTCTCCACATTAATAACCCTGCTGACCTCTGTGTTGTGTGTGTACCTTCTCTTCCTGAGCAGACGGGTCTTTGATGATCTCCATTGGTGGAGGGAGGGGAGTGTGTGACTCGTCCTCAGGCTCTTCCTCTCCTCCGCTGTGCATCCCTGATGAAGATTTGGAGAGTGTTCCCTCTTCTTTACGCACTCTCTGTAAACACAAGTCGTCGTCAATCGGCAAACTCACAACTTGTTATATCAGCTCCCAAAACACTCCCTTGTACACTTTATTGTATTGAATGTGCACTTGCAGCGTACTTCAAATCTTTGTACATTTAAAAAAAAAGAAATAAAAAAGTACTTGTAGATTTTTTTTAATGAAATAAGGCCGCTTTATAAGTGTGCTTTTATAAATAAAATTACACTCATTCTAAAAAAGCATTTTGTAATAGCATCAAGTCAAATGTCCATATTTAAGTGTATTGTAAATCATAATGTTTGAATAATATATATATATATATTTTTTTTACATTTCTTGTATTAAGAACTACATTTATTTGGTAATTATTATTATTATTGGTTATGTTATTAAATTATGTTGATTAACATACTAACAAGAACACTTAAAACTTGATACTTTATATTTTTAAGTGTTGATTACTTATTTATACATATATTAGATTTACTGTAGTATGTTTTTTATGTTATTTTGAATGTACTAATTGCAACTTTAGTATAAAGTATAAATACAAATATATTTAAATACATGATATTCATGTTTCAACAGAAATTATAGTTTAGTTTACCTGCCAGAAAATTCCTGCCAGTAGATCGAGCAATATGACAGTGCTATTTTAAAAACAATAGAAGCAAATTTTGAAACTGCATAAAAAATATACTCTCGAAAAAGCACTCTCACATTCAACTAATTGGATTTAATACAAATCTAAACTATAACACAAAAGTTAGTCTTAAAATAAACTTTTAAATAATTTTTTAAAAAATTATATTTTTAATATATCATTACAAGTGTATTTTCTGTAATAAGTACTTTTTGTTTTTAAATGTATTGTTTTAGAATGAAACCATAAACTGTGCTATTAGTGATGAATAATCATCATAGATCATTACAAACACGAAAAAAAAAAATCTTCAAAATAGGCACTGAGTTTCGAAAGCGTAAGCAATTCAAAATCTAGTTTATGTAACAATTATTGCTAATTATGTTGCTTTGTGTATTAAACACTGGTGTCATTTACTGACTGAAATCATATTACTGACGACCATAAATAACATGAGGCAACACATTACAGTGACGTCATACTTATGACTAACAAAATCCTTTACCTGTGATAAAAATAAATAAATAAAAACTGTAAACTGTAAAACTGTTATTGCTAGTTGCTATTAAAGTAGTTTATTGCTATATTATTTGTCTTCAGTACACTAGTTTAAATGCTCAGAGATTGTTGTTGAAGAATTTGCTCTGAAAGACAGCAGACACGGTTAATATGGGCCATTGTGGTGGGGTTCACATACCCTGCTTGAGAAATACAGAGGCTCTTTTGTACCAGCACATTATATGGCACACAGCTTTAAAAAGTCAGGCTAATCATCACCCTCCGATCTGAACGGCCGCTGCCGGGGCCATAGCAGCCCTTTAATACAGCATACAGAACAACAGACCTACTTTTCTCTGTACGGTCATGATTGCGTACAAAAATGGTGATGCAGAATGAAGGAGCACTTATAAAACACTCTGACGTAAAAGCTGCTGTCCACCGTCACCACATGCTATTAAACAAATGTAAACTATTGATAACAAACCTTGTTTTGGGAAATTATTATGGAATTGTACAAATATTTGGTCACACTTTATTTTAAGCTCCAATTCTCTCTATTAACCAACCATTATCTATGACTCTTGTCACAGTAATTGTTTGAAGTTCCTTGGATTACAATGGTGTAAAAATATGGTAAAAAGTCAGGTGGCAGTATTATCATAATTCATTCAGATGGTTGTAAGTTTTTCTTCAATATAGTATAAAAAGATTTACTTTCCAGTAAGTTCAAAAAATGTACAGTACCTCCTCCAGGGTGTCATCCTGTAGTTCAGGTGGCCCTAGATCTATGCTCTTTCTTCCATCACGCTTCTGCTTCTGTTTGCTAGGGATCTTCTTAATGTTGCTGCCATGACTGAGGCGCCGGACGGGGCTGGTCAACCACTTCTTCAGTGTATTTCCAGAGCGCTTGGGTCCAGGGGAGCTGCTCTGCAGGGAATTCAGGGATGCCTGCGGCTGCAGTGTGGTCACAGACTCCGTCTTCCCTTCTGGGCCACTAACCGCATAGTTTTCTGCAGGACAAGGAACAGAGAAGAAGGAGAATGAAAGTAAAGTTCATTATGAAGGTGAATATCAGGCCTAAAACAACTTTTAAGGTGTACTCCAGCCAGGTTACATACAGCTTAATGTTTGTAATTTCTGCTTTACCAATCAGATTTATGAAAATACTAGTTGGGAAAAATAGGATTCTCAAATACTCCACCCATCCACCCAATGGCCAGAAAAACAGACAGTCCCACCCTAAACTCACACCTCTGGTTGACATAATGGTTGGGATACTCAAACAAACAGAACAATGTTTTGAAAGCACCAAAAAGCCACAGTGTTTACGGTTTTTGGGTAACTTACAGACTAAGGACAGCATCTGTGGCATGTTGTTGATTACCATTTTCCACAGACTCACCACTCAGATTTTTAAAAAGAAAACAAGCAGAAAATACATTTACAATAATAAACTTACAATGGATGTCTAACATAATTCTTTAGTAAGCACAATCATTACTATAGAGTTATTCAATTTTAATTAATTTATTTCCTTGAATATAGTCTTAATCAAAATCACTTAATCAAGTTATTTTCTATCACCTCACTTCTTTCCTGTCACAGAAAAATTGCTTTAGTCAGGGATCAAAAGAGGACATTCAACAGATACTCAGTCTAGAAGCTCTGTAGTTAGCAAGACCCACTTTCAGATGATCAATCCTCAATCTCCTAACTTTCAAAACCAGACAACCAAATCCTCCTGTGTATCATTTCAAGCCTTGGTCCCATGAAACATGCACTCTGTACTCCTTCAGGGTTATTCTGGAGAGCAGAGGTGCTTAAGTCACATTAACTTTCCACAGGAGTACCTCAGGGTTCAGTCCTTGGCCCCCTTTTCTTCTCAATATATACAGTACATCAACACCAGGAATCCAGGTTCTGTTACTTTTCACCGTGTTCAACAGCATTCTCAGACAGTATAAACAGACAGGCTAATCTGTTTAAAAGAAAATTAAAATGAGGAATCAATTTAACCCAACAAATAAAGTTTTCAGCAGTATCATCAATAGATGGACTCAAGGGCTAAACGTAGACTGTATACTTCAATCAGACACAGCTCACAGAAGTGCAGTACAGGAAGAATTAGCAATGCCAAACCAGCCCAATATTACCAACTCCTGCTAACTGAAAACCAAACATCAGAATTCACTGTAAATATAGATAAACATTTCAGATAAGACCTGAAAAACACCTACAGAGCATCACAGTACTGCTATTCTCTTCGGATTTAACACTATACACACATTCGTTCAAAGTTATTGATCACATTCCACAAATGCAAACCACACACCTAACAAAGTCAATATTATTGTGGTGCAGAAGAAGATCAAGCAGACATTACCCACACTATTAAAGCACACTGCATCTAACTCTTTGACATTGTAACTGCTATATCATATAAGTTTTATAGCATTGATTGTAAGCTATTGTAATAAAGTCTTTTCTGCTGTGTGACCAAAAACTGGTGATAACTGGATTACAATTAGTTTTAAAATGTAATGCATCACATTTTATTCTAGAAATGCACTGGTATAGGATGCATAATATAACTGGTAATGTCAGCAGATTTTTTAAACAAGCAGTTTAGGTAACAAACAGGAGATAGGCATACAGTATATAACACTGCTCATCATGTGAAATTAGTACTGCTTTTTCAATTTTCAATTTTCCTAATCGTAATCATGCACTATTTAATATTAAAATGTCAAACAAATTGGCATTATATATCACTGAAGCATCACTGAAAACATTCCATGTATTTTTCTCTCTTGCACATACATGCCTGCTTAATGATAAGATCAAGTATCATTACCAGCAGAAGAACTTGTTCTCCATACGCCCATTGTGTTGATGACATCTGTGTGTGTTGAGTATGGCCTTTAATGGCTGACTCATTAGAGGAAGTGACCTTGTGAGAGTTGGTCATAAAGCTTGTGATAAAAACATTTTCTACTACTACACACTGATTCTGCAGAAATCACAGCGGTCTGAGCATCATGCTTAAACAACGAATGCTGCTCTTCACACATGTGAGTCAGGCTCGATACAACACATGTGAGACATTCACAAGAAGCAGCCATCACATCAGTGTGAGTCCATCTGCTGTTTGATGGGGTGCATCCCGTCAAGTGCTGCAGTGCTTTTTGAAGAGCAAACCTGCGTAATACACAGACTGACTGACGACAAACGTGCAGTCTTGTGAGAGTGTGTGATTATGTGTGGAGTAAAGAGAGGCTTTAATGAGAGCAGTCATTAAGCACTGCCCTTTACACATCCACTCTTCTCCTGCTGCTGCCTCAGTAACCGAGAGACAGACAGAGAGAGTTCTTTGTTCTTTTAAGTGGTCACATCACATTGGAACAGAAAGCAGCATCTGGATCATATGACTACTTTTACTACAAAGCAAAACCAGCTCACACTCCTCATTGACACATATAAGAGACCTGCTCCTGCAGGAAATTTTGCTGAACTAAACAATGGGACATAAAACGTATACATTTGAAAATATCTGAATAAAATGTGACTTGTGTCAAGTATATTATAATGTGTTGTAAGTCTGTTACTCTTCATTTAGCTTTATCAGGAACTGCAACATTACATGCACTAAGTTAAAAACATGAGTGTGACCTTCGTAGATAAAAATTGCCATGAACAATTCAAACCAAAACGATATACAGTGAATACTCTTTTTGGTTTCTTTTATAAACCTAAATTAGACAAATATTTCTCACATTAAAGGAATAGTTCACCTCAAAAATGAAAAACTGTGCCATCATTTATTCACCCTCATGTCATTCCAAACCTCTATAAGAAGATTTTAAGAAGAATGTTGAAAATCAAAAATTTTTGTCCCTCACTGACTTAATAATACTATTGGGCTCTACTGCGGGCCAATAACTGTTTGATTAAGGATTCTTCAAAACGTATACAGGTTTGAAACGACATGAGTAAATGATGACAGAGTTTACATTTTGAGGTGAACTGTGTGAACATAGCATTTCCCTAAGAGATAAGAATGACACAAATAGGTACAAAATACTACAAATAAATTACCTTATTACTGCTAATACTGTATGCAAGTTTAAATTAAAAACTTAAATAATGTATAATAATAAAAAAAATCCCAGCTAACTTACACTATCAAGCAAGGTTCCTGTTTTTCATTCTCAGCTTTCTTAAATGTTTATTGAACAAGAATAATGTAACCTAACAAGAATAAACTGACTTCTACAGTACTATGGTATTTAAGAAAAACATGCGTATATATTTACAAAGGGTACATACAAGACAGACATAGACAGATTATAAATCACCAATTGTGACATCACTTCCTTCATGTTCTGCTCTGCTACTCACAGGTAATTCACTGGCCTTTTGAAACTTAACCCTGTGAATCGGTGCAGTAAAAATACCATGCATGGCTTCTTTTGAGGAGTTTAGTAGCATGGCAACTCCTCTGAAAGGCACAAATATAGAAAAACCATCTCAAACACACAAGGGTCACACTAAAAATATGCGAATGTCGTTTTTTCTTTATCATTTTTGCAATAACTTTTAATCGGCTTCAGTGCATCTTTAAAGTAAATTTTCCTCAAGGTCACACAAAGTTGTAACCATTAGTTAGCATTATTTTTAGGGATGTACCGAATGTTTGGTAACCGAAATTGTTCGGCTGAAAATAGCAACAACAACAAAAAAAGCTGAATAACTGAAAAGACCAAATAAATTATGCTGAACAATGACGCGATGTGATCATATATAGACGTACGCTAATGCAGCAGTGTCGGCAGTGTAAAGGCATTTAAAAGAGTAAGAGAAAGACGCTACAATCATTACAAGCACCAACAGCGAGAGACTGTTCAGCACTGCATCTCAAGTCTCCGATGAGAAGAGGAAGGGTGGCTGTTGCTGGTTACTGTGTGATGACTGAATTTGTGAAATGGTTCTCAAACAGTTAGTAAATAAACTGCAGACCGTTATGTTTTCGGATACATCCACGAGTTGCATGTAGCCTATTCAAACAGCGCTGCAGGAGCTCGCTGTGTATCTACTTGTTAGCCAGCGTTCAAAGTCCATATCTGCGGTAAAAAAGTGTTACTCGTCAGCTGCTAAAGGGTTAAAGAATTCTGCTCTGCAAGCCTGCATTTATTTGTACAGTAAAAAGAATACAAACCTGATTCAAAAACGGGGTCTCAAAAATTGCCAAAAATTGTTTTCCTAACTTATTTATTTTAAGTTAAATTGTGCTATGTTGGTATAGTTATAGTTGTATATAAAAATGTTTAGTGTTAAGTAAATATTTTTTAATTGTTTTGCAATTGATTTTTTTTTTCTTTGAAAAGCTACACTCTCAGAAATAAAGGTACAAAATCTCACTGGGTCACTGGACTGACTTTTGTACCTATTAGGTCCTGATATGTACACTTTAAGTACTAATATGTACCTTTAAGGTACCAAAATGCATCCTTTAGGTACAAACATTTTGTAAAGGTACCACCCCAGTAACAGCTTTTGCACCATTATTTCTGAGAGTGTAGACAAAACATTTGGGCTATTTAATTCATTCAGTGGTAAAGGGAAAAAAAAAAAAAGGGGGGGGTGGGGGGAATTTATGGAGAAAATGTGAAAAAACCATGTTCGGTATTCAGCCTTCAGTGCAGTATTTCATTTTGTTTGGCTTCGGCTAAGAATTTTAATTTCGGTGCCGAATTGTTTTACTAATATTTGAGTTAAACATGTTTGCACTATTTTCTTTATAATTCACGTTTTTTGATTTTTTTGTGTGTCCTAATACTTTGTGCTAAAATTAAAAATATGACACGGTGGCCTCAATGAACACAACTGACATGAATCAGAGTTCCCGTCTCTGTTATGAAAGAGTGGCTGATACTCCCTCCTCATACTTAAAAAAAAAATAAAGCACTGAAAGTGATGATGTCATGGTTATTCATTTGAAATGAACAATAAGAACTAGTGGTTCTGCTCCTGGATGCTGACTGTGGTTCAGGGACTCCAAAACAGGGACTGCATTTTCAAACAGAAGACTGTATTTCTTTTCCCCCCACAGTATAAATAACGTATCGCAACACGACTAAATACGCAGAGACGATAAGAAATGACACACTTGATTTCAGCTTTAGGTTTCACTTTAAATTTCAAGCCATCATATCTGAGAAATATGTACCATCCATTCATAAATTCCTTCATCTGTCAATCAATGTAGCGACTTCCTGACACACAGAGGTGTGACTGAGTGAATGGTTTAGTCTTCACTGAAGCAAACAGGCAGATGTGTCCTCTTTTATCTGTTGTGGAGTCTTTGCACTGCCATTCCTTGCTGTCAATAGAAACCCAGGCATGTTTTAAAGCTTGTGGCATTGTTCCAGATACTTCACACAATCCGAGCCGGTTCTGAAGCACACAGGCAGTCCAGACAGACCGCATTCCATTCATAGGTGAGGAGTTTCACATGCTTTAAGCTGACAACACCTCTGGTCTCACGACGCACTTCTGCTGACCGTACATTACAGGCATTACTGAGTGTAAATGTCCTGAGCGCTCAAGAGGAAGAAAAACAAGGGAGTCGTTCCCATGTTCCCACATTATCTCTCTCTTAGAGCTGTCTGCAAAGAGCCACTAAAGCTCTTCTGACGAAAAGAGGATTTGAACTAATTTGCTCTTCAAAGATCAAAGGAGTCATGTTCAAGCCCTGGTCAGACAGAACTGGCTACACATTAACAGATCGTTTTGCATAATGATGTAACACAAGTGTAATCAAAGTAAAGGTTACACTTTATTTGAAGGTGTCCCTATTACAGTGTGAATATACATTTAAGTACAGAGTAATATTAATTAACTTCTTGTACTTACTATATGGTTAGGGTTAGGATTAGGGTCTGGCTTATGGTTACTTGCATGTAATTATCCATAATTCATTGTTTTTTAATAGTAATAAAAAATCTAAATGAGATTATTAGCAAAAACTATAATAGTACAGTGCATTAGTGATACTAAGCACATAAGAATGCACACTTGTTGTGTCACACAGTTTAAGTACTACAAGTGACACAGTGCCCGACAAACTAATCATCACCTCGTGTTTAACACTGTGAGGTGTAGACTGGGACACGTCCTGACTGATTTTTTGCATTTCTTCACATTTCGTCTTCCGCAATACTGTAAAGCATGCAAAGCATCCAACCCGTGCACACTTACCACATTTCTACATGATGACTAGCATACCATGATAACACCCTAGTTATCTACATTTGGAGTCAGTGTCAACTACTAGAAGATGCAACATGCATCTGGAAATACAGATATGGTGCTTTTGAGTTTCACGTGCAACATCTCAGCGGGACATAGTCTCTATCTGACCATCAGCCCGTTGAAGCTGCACGCATCTGGAGGGTCATTTACATTGAGCAAACACTAGCTCGGTCTAGTCAATTATTTGACTTTATTATCATTTGCATGAAAAATTAAGGTGGAAATTCTTCATCAAGACAACTAATCCTTCTGGACATGACAAGTTATTTAGTAGGTAACACTTTAGTATAGGGACCAGTTCTCATTATTAACTAGCATGCCTATATTGGCTGTTTATTAAAACTTATAAAAAGTGTTGCCAAGTTTGTGACTTTCACGTAGAATCGGGCAACTTTAACTTTAACACATATTTATCCACTGGAATGTGAATTTTACCAGGGGAACCCAGCCAAAAAAACAGTTTTTACAACCGTAACGCAATTTTTTAACAGGAGACCTCCTCGAAACATGATTTTGCTTGTTTTGAGTAGAAATTGGGTGCTTATAAAGCAGATTGTAATGCCTTATTCTGCATGACCATATTCCACATCCCTTATTCTACCCTAGGGGTGCCCTGATCCTAGCGTTCGACTGTCCTGCAAAGTTTAGCTTCAACTCGAATCAAACTTTGCAGGGCAGTTGATTGCTACCCAATACCTAAACTTACCTTCTACCTTTATAGCTAATTATAAGCACCATTTTATCAGTTAACTGAAGTTAACCATATACTAGAGTATCTCAGATTACTACAAAGGACAGAACCTGTAATAAGTGCACTGCATTGATGCATTCACACCATGTCACAATGACCATAATTACTAGATGACAACCCAGTTGTTTTACTCAAAGTTGTTCACAACGTCAAACACCAAACTATGACAACACTGTTAACACCAAAATTAATGCGTTATTTGAGTAACCAATAGACAAAACCACAACACAGCAAGTAACAAAGGCTATCCAAATGCCTTCATTATTGAACTTAGTCTAATAATGACAGTTTATTTAGCTGGACTTCAGAGAGTCATTCAGCTCTGTCATCGTATGTCTTTCATTTACTCATTTTTTTAGATTTATCTTGCATGTTTTAGACATTAACAACAGTCAAACGAGGCATAATGTCACTGGAATGTCACTGAAAAGTCAATGCAGATCTCTATTTTGTGGGCTGGAGTGAGAAAAAATATAACTTATATAACTCTTGCAAGTGTGCTGAAAAAAAAGACCCCTTATTCAGACTGCCAGTCTGATAATTTGTGCATCCGATTGGAATCTGATTTAAATGTTTGACTGTTCAGATTCGACTGTGTCCCGTAGCACTCTTTTTATTGATCATCAATACAGATGTTGTCTTATAACAAGACAAATGTTGACATTACACTGGATTACATTAGCTTTTTATAAGACCGTGGCCGTCTGAAAGGTGGGAAGTGTGAATGCGTAGTTTTATTCTGTGCTGCCATTTTTCCATCAGTCTCAAAACGCAAAGAGGCGTGCAGCAATATATTGTCTTTTTTTGATTGACTTGCACTTCGCAACAACACAACCTCGTTTCTGTGAAGACATTCAGCATGTTTTCTGCAAACAACATCTTGTTTATGTTTTTCGTGTTGTGAGAAAATGACATTAGCAAAAAATTGACGGTCAGACTGAAACAGATTTACAAAAATGAGTTTCTAAACACATATGAATGTACCTTGAAATGGATTTGTAAAAATTGGATTTCACAATGCTATCTCAAAACCAATTTGTACATACATTTTACGAGGTGGCTAATTTGTACAACCTCACTCATACGATTTTGTATGATTTGTCTAAACCTCAGTGACTAGTAGGTTTAGAGGCGGGGTTAGGTCATTATAGGTCATTTGTACAAATTCATACGAATTGCGCAGCTCACAAAATATGTAAGATTTAGCAAAAATCATATGAATTTGTGTGAGTGAGGTAGTCCGAATATGTACGAATTATCCACCTTGCAAAATATGTACAGTATAGGGCTGGATTTTTTTCTTTACTATTCACACTTGCTAAATATGATCAGATTCCAATTAGATGTTCACAAATATAGAAAATATAGATATAGATTTAGACTTATAGTCTGAACAAGGCTATATGTTGTTTCACAAGTTCTATGCAGAAGTGATTGTCAGAATCTCATAATACATCTTTTATAATTGACAATACTTACTTTTAAAAGAGTTAATAGACTTCAAACAAATCCACAATAATGACTATGGTTTATGTGATGACATCACAACAGAGTTTGCATTTTTAGCCCTGTCTCTTTCTGTAGGACAGCTTCCTGAGTTAATCAGTATATATACATACATTATATATA
>JAUMHE010031739.1:0-26953 GCA_032359235.1 Enteromius mattozi | reverse complement strand
TTTTTTAATATATATATATATATATATATATATATATATATATATTGTATATCTTTTGTATTTACTTATTATTAACATGCATACAGGGGATTTAGTACAGATATACATGCACATGTCATAAATGTATTACGCATACTAGATATATATGTTAATATAGTAACTTGTTTTAATTTCTTGGTTTTATGTGTTTTTACCTCATATGACAATATATTTCATTTATGCATTACTGCAATAAATATTCATATATTACACTTGTTTTAGTGCATTATTGTTTCTAACATAAAAGTACTCAGAAATGTATGTTCTATACCTGATATTATAAAATATTGTCCCTAAACAGCCAATGCTACACTGTATAAATTAATTTTTGAAGTAGTAAATAAAACAAACAAACAAACAAACAAAAAGATTATTGGGGCATGTTTTACAAGAAAAACCTAATTTCAATGTTTCTACTTCAAAATGTCATGTTTCATTCCATTTAATCCAATGCATTACTTGCCATTTCTTCCTAATTATTTGTGTTTTAGAAGATGGTTGGGAGATTCTGATTGTTCAGCCTATCAGTCCCTCCTCACCAGACCTGTGATAAGTCTATCCATCAGTCCACACATAACTTATCTACTCATACATTCAAGTAGGCAAACCCTCATCACAGTGGCACTAACCCAGCTCACTACCCCCCATAACCATTTCCATCGCTTCTCATTCAAAGAGACACAAAAAAGCCTGCACATTTTAAACAAATCACTTATTCTCTCTTGCAAGGCCGCTGATTTGAGATTGTCTGAGCTGCCCATTGTGGACACTGAGTCCTAATTAGCTCTGCTGGCACAGGCCTGCTGCTGAGACAGGGTCAGAGAATAATTGGATTTGTTACTGAACTGTATATCGCTGGCGGGGATGGACAGGACCACCAAGGGTAAAATTGCTGGAAAGGCACCCCAAAAATAGTGTTCAGAAGACTCATGCTACTTGAGGGCATTCGTGATCTATTCTTTAAATGCTTCAATAACTCTTAATCATACTTGAAGTATTCTGCTAACATTTTATTATTATATTTATTTAGTGTGCATGCAGTGTTGAGGAAAAGAATGTGAAGCCGTTCTAGTTTTCATTGGTCAAGTGATAACAGTGGATTAATCTTCATGATTTTAAACAATGATCCAATTCAAGAATCTTGAATGATTCTCGTTGATCCAAGTTTTTTTTTTCCTTTTTTTTTGTTATATATAGACATATCAAAAGTAAAAGTAAAGACACTAACAATGCTCCAAAAGATTTTGATTACAAATAAATGCTGTTCTTTTGACCTTTATATGTATTTTCCATAAATAAATACAAAATAAATGACATTTTACAATATGGAATACAATAGCTAGTTATTTCAATTTATAATAATATTTCACAATATTTCTATAATATAGTTGATTTATTCCAAAAACGTAAAAACTCTTACCAGACTTTTAAACAGTAATGTATAATCTATTTCGTTTTTTTTAACAAACAACCCTTTGCACCAATATATGCAATCAAGAGTTTAAGCTTTAAGAATATGCTTCTTTTCTGTTATTTGTTGTGAGAATATAGTACTGTCACGGTTTTCAGCATTTCCTTTCTATGTAAATTATACACAGTAAATTATACATTACAGGCTAACTATATACACTATGGCCAGCATTCAGATGAACTAACAAAAATAACACCATGTGGGAAATGTGTTTTAGGTACAATGTTATAGGTACAAATCCTATACAGCTGATGCTTCTGCAAGGCTCTCAAGCTCTAATTTATTGAAAAAGACTTGGAAGTACATAAAATCAGAGACTAGAGCCTGTCATCTGCTCTGAAAGAGCTATACCTCAGCGCTTATTTCCCCCTCTTTCGGTCTTACTCAGACCCCTACAGACTTATCAGGGAGCCCTGAGGCACACATAACTTAGGCCCTGGCCTGACAGTACAGCTCAGGCCGGCAGCTGACAGTGCAGACAGCGCAGGGCATAATCTTTCTTTCTCTTTCTCTCTTCCTCTCTCTCTCAGGGCTCTTTCACTCAGCCCCTCCGCTGCGCTTCTGAACTGTCAGTGGTGAGCTGATAAGAGCTGATCGATAGCTAGCGCTCTGGCTCCGCTGTGACCCAGCCCAGCAGAGGGTTCAGTGCTCAGACAGGGCAGAGGGCTAAAAGGCTCCAGCAAGCTAGAGGACCACAGATTGACCTCTGAGATCTACCACATATACAGTACGCATGCCTTGTGTTTGTAAGTTAGCGCTAGCATTGGCATTTTTGGGAAATGCAGAGAACTGAAGCAGATAAGGATGTTAGCTTAACACTCTGAAGAATGATACTACAGATGTGTGCACAAACACAACAGAAACTGATAATGCATAGTTTAATGAGATGCTAAGGATGCTAATAATTAGTTCTGGCCAATGATTAATCACGATTAACTGCATCCAAAATAAATGTTTTTGTTTATATTATACGTGTGTACTGTGTTTTTGTATTATGTATATATAAAGTCACACACATACAGTATATATTTAGAAAATATTTACATGTATATATTTATATTAATATAATTTATCATAGAAATATATCATATAAATATATTTAATATATGTTTTTGAGTCTCTTAAGCTCACAAATATATTATTTGATCAAAAATACAGTAACAGTAATATTGTATAAAGTAATAGTACATAGGTACAACAATTGAAAATAATAATTTATAATAATAATGAATAATTTTAAAATGTAATTCATTCCTTTGATGCAAAGTTGAATTTTCAGCATCATTACTCCAGTCTTCAGTGTCACATGATCCTTCAGAACTCATTCTAATATGTTGATGGATAATATAAACAATACTATTTTTTTCATTTGGGCATAAGACATTTCTTTCAAACACTTGAAAAATCCTGATATTCCAAATTTGCTACAAATATATAAACACTAAAAATAATTATTTCCAAGTGGCTCTTGACTGCATTGAGAATTGTAGAGCGCTGTCTTGTAAAAGCCATGCCTAAAGCCATTAGAAGAAGGTTATGATGGATTACAGGGTTGAAAGAAAGCGAACACCATATTTGGAGACAAATAGATAAAACGGTAACCTTGTTCCCTCTGAGATTGAACATTCCAGAGCTGTAATAAAATGTGCGGGTGATAGTCACAGGACCGCTCGTCATATACAAAAATAAATCAGCGGGCAGGTATGTAAACAGTCTCAGACGGTTTTGTTCCATGCTGAGCTTTGCAGATTATAGACTGACTTCCCTTTGGACCAGGTTGTTTCCTCTGACACTCAACGATTAGATTGTATCACCCACAAGATTTATCTAGTTTACTGTAGTTATAACTCGTTACGGCAGATTTGAGCCCCGATGTTCTGTGTTGCCTTGGCAGGGCTGATTTATGGCCTGCTGGCACAGTCCGTTTGAGCTGAAAACTGCAAGTGGAGAAGTAAATTTAGGGGATTAGAGTGAGAAAGAGTTTGTGGAATCATGCAGCACCAGATACATCTACAAATGAAAGGGAAACAATTTGGTCTGCAACACTTTTTTTCCCCTCTCTTGCTCTTTTTCAACTTCTCTCGCAATCCATTTTCATTTCTTATTGAGACCTTGAGGCAAAAGCTAACAAATCTTCCATTCCTGCTGCACACTCTGTGGAGTAATAATGCTGCTATCTTTTTCTTTAAAAACTAGGGTGAAAAAAAGTTATGTATGTCATGCACAAAAACAAATCAATTAGTGGTACCAAGCAAGAAGCTCCCCATTGTATCAGAAGGTGGAGAGAGTGACAGAAAGAAAGAGCTGGAGCGAGACGAGAGCAAAAAGAAAGAGCGGCAGACAGCTGAAGTGGATTTTCTGTTTCTAGTGGCTCTTTGGTAAAATGAAAGTGACAAACAGCTGCTTACACTTGGCAGGCGGGCTGGCTCTTCGCAGCTGTTTCAAAATAAACAGAAATGGAGACCCTTGTAAAGTTTACATTCCGTACCAAACTCTCCCTTTAATTATTTTGCAATCTGTCCACTGAGCACTTTTTATCAATGGGATGTTTATGCCCCCAATAGATTAAACTGAACGCATGTTAAACACAGATAAGTAGTTACTTCTTGTTGAACTGCTTTTAAAGCTAATTTTGGTTTTGGGTGCAATCCCACAAATGGCAGCATTCACTGATTCACTGACTGCACGGCTGAATGTGACCGGTGAACTGAAGCATACAGGGCCCTCATGGGGCTGTGAGTTTAAAAATGAAAAATAAAGCACAGAGAGAGAAAAAAGAAAGAAGGAGAAGGAGCAAAAAGTAAAACTTGAATGGACTCATATATATCAGGTGACAAATTATAAATGAATCTGCCTCAGGTCTCTGCCTATTCATGTGTGTTTATTGAAAAGCAAATGTTTGAATAGATGTAAGAATTGTGTAGTATAAACAATGGAGCAGCCGGGGGAAAAAAGATGGGTGCGCATGACAGGTATTGGTGTAGTGTTTATGAAAGACTATGTATGAGTGTTAGACTAACTATCCACCCTCAGGGGGCCCTCAAAGGGACAGAGCATTTCAGAGAAGACATCCTGGTACCTAATCATGTTTGCGGTGGTTGTCATTGTGGCTATTTTCTTGTATCAAAAAAAATTTAATGCTATAAAACGAAGAAAACTTTTCAGTTCAGTTATGTTTTTGCCCAGAATCATCTGCTGCCAAGTCAACAGAGAGTTAAAAAGGGAGGGTTTGAGGGGTGTCTCGGTTGGATTATTTACCCCAAACTTTCACCTCAGTTTAACTTGAACTGTCTTGCCTGTGATTTATCGAGAGATGTTGAACTATGTGGAGCAGGCCAACTTATAGGAATGTTGTTGATGTTGCACCTCGCTGAAAGACTTCCTCACTCTTGCTAAAAAAGTCCAGTTAAGCAAAGGGATGCACAGAAATGTGCAAAAAATAATGTAGGTCTACATAATACTGGAAATTTTGGAGTATACGATTTATTTATGAGTTCAATAAATAATTGGGACTGCTTAATTTCATTGTCAAAATGGCAAAACATAAAAAAATGTTTCACTGTGTTGCTAAATCAGGACAAAATATGTCATAAAGTTAATTAAAAAAGGTTACAGAGAATATTCTGTTATGGACTAGTTGTATTTGTCCACAGGAAAAACTCATAACACGACTGCACAGCCATCATCTAAAAGACATAAATTTGTGAATGCTGGGATATACTTGCAAATATAACATTGAATCCTATTGAATGAATATATAAGGTAATGCTCACTGAATCCCTATATATTTAACACTAAAATTGCTTAGTTCCCTCAGATGACACTACAATGATGCTCTAGCATTTTCCTTTTCCCATATTTAGTAGTGAAACTTGTTTTGTACCTAAAATAACAAGGACTAACATTCACAATATGTCAGCATAGGACCTTCCGGGTCCAGGATTTTTGGCAAAGATACACATCTGGAAACACTTCACACGTTCCAGACTAGTCAAAGGTGAGAACCAAGGTCTGAGCATCAACTTTAAAGGAGAATGTAACCGAGTATGATTCCTCTCAATACTCTGCAAAGTAATGAACAATTAAAAACATTATTCAACCACCATGCATGATAGATTTACTATAGTGGCAAACATACAACTACATCATAAACGTAGTTAAAGATCTTTGCTGACAATTTACTTTAAGATAAATTTACAATAATTTATGGTCTGTATACTTAGCCAGACATTTAGATAAATAATCTTTTGAATTTCAAATTAATAATCTAACTTTGCTCTTAAGACTCTTTAGACATTTTTGGCTCCAAGCCCTGTTAAATCTGACATATCTCATATGGTGACTTTAATGTGTTTTTGCTGACTTGCCATTTGTTCAGTGGAGCATGAATCAAGTTGTAACTGAAGTATTCTTTATGTACAATGTATTTGCAGTGTTGTATTTTGCAGGAATCTGCATGCAGAGCTATCAGACTTAACCTATAAATCACAGAAATCTATCTGTGAAAAAAAAAAAAAACTGTGCCAAAAGTAACTGTACTGTTAACAGACCTAAAATGAGAATGATGTGTTCATAATATAAAATATAATAGAGAATTCCCAAATGTTACAATCAGAGGAGGAGTGTAACAGTGGTTGAAAAAAAATAAAGAAAAAGGAATTTTATTAACCAACTGTGTTTCACATGAGAACTCACCTAAATAAGTGTTGCACATATTAGTTTTAACCGTAATACATTTCTGATTCTTTTAGCTATCAGAAATAAAAAAAATAATAATAATTTAATTATACATAATAAAATATACTTAACATACATCACTGCATTCAACAGCCTAAGACCTACAGATAAAATACTGATTCAGTTTCTCTTTTCATTTTTAAAAATAATTAATATTATACAACAAAATTAAATTGTGCAGTTCTATAAACCAACTTAACAGAGAACACGTTTAAAAATAAGACTAGGTAATAATTATAAAACCTATGATTCGTTGGGAAACAGTATGAGCTATAAACCTGAACATGGAACCCTGTGGAGTCAGATGGTCATTTAATCCAGGTCTTCGGTGTCCTTAGAATCCTGCTGAAATATCCCACTGTGAGTTATAGATTACATGTGTCCCAGTACACGTGTGAGTTCATGTTTCTACATGTATTCATTTACAACAACAACAAAAGAATGAATTTAAAGCATTTTTTTATGTCAGTGGCATTCTGATGTTTTGTGAAATCTGGACCTTTCAAAATATTTTGATATATAAGACACCACATAACCAGGAAAGTTTAAAACCAGAACTACTTTCAGGAAGCTTTAGTGTTTACATTACAAATGCAATTTGATTGTGTTTCGCAATATATTTTTGATTCTGTTTACATCTGTACTTCCATCCATTCCATGACTAAATGGATGTTAACAGGTGTAAATGAGTCCACTCATGCTTTAGACAGTTTCAATTAGCATTGCCTAATCAATGCTACCTTAGTGTTAATGTGGACAAGTGGCTAATTTGACAGCATCTGTGTTAAAAATTACACCTTGTGTTTGTGTAGCAGTTAGCAGGAGCACTGGAGCCTATTTAACACATCACAATGTGTCAAAATGAATACCTCATTCCTCCCTCTCCCACCTCAACCCCTCTCTATGCTCTTCTCGTCCATCATTGTCCTCTTTTTGAAGTTGAGCCTGTGTCATGGGCATAGAAATGCCTTTGAAAGTCTGTTTATGGGTTTACGGTGCTTTCCTGGCATGTGGCAGAACAGCAGGACTCTGCTAACAGTCCCAGCAGGAGTTAGAGACCCCAATGTAGCCCTGCTGAGCACCGGAGGATAGCCCAGTAATACAATAATAATAGCCGTCAAATCTCGTGCTGAGCTAAGATATGGTGAGTCTTTGACCTGTTTCTTCCTTTACTCTCAAATGGTGAGCCACATACTAACATGACCACCGAAGACAAAGATTGATCCTGTGGATTTAAGAAATCCATGTCTGACATACTGGTATCATTTGCCTGGTAACATTAAATTTGGAAGTGGAAAGAGCCTAAGTCTGAGTTTGAAAGGGTCCTCAAAAGGAGAGGGAGAGAGAAAGCGAGGGGGTGGTCCCTCCGGAGCGACTGGGTCGTTAGGATAAGTCTACGGCCTCTAGTCGGCCTCTCATCCAGATAACAAGGCAGAGACAGCCTCACAGATCAAGAGCCATTATCAGAGACTCTTCCTGGGCAGTGGAGCATTAAAGGTCCGAACAGATCCAGCACTCTCTCAACCCTGTTGGGACCACCGCCAGAGACCAGCTGGAGGGAAATGAACCACAACATCAGAGCTGATGAACATTCCTCAAGAAACTACTGAATGAAGGACCAGATTCATAAAAGTTGACACAACATTTAGACATCTAACGGATTTGCAGTGTTTGGATGCTTCTGCAAAAAGGCCTATGGGTTTAGACCACACAGTCTGGCAGTCCCTATATTGTCAATCCATATTTCTTCATAAATGAATAATGAAGGACAAATGTAGTTTGATCAACATTGTATGATGCCAAGCTACAATCACATTAGTCTGTAAAGACTAACTTCAGCAAATATCAGATTTGTACGATTTCCCTCAGACTAAAGCACTCGCATGACACTTTAAAGCAAGGGTGTTAAATCCTGCTCCTGGAAGGCCACTATCTTGCAGATTTTAGCTTGAATCCTAATCAAACAAACTTGAACCCGATAACCAAGGTTTTCAGGATTTCTAAAAACTTTCAGACTGTTTTGGGGTTGGTTGGAGCTCGAATCTGCAGGACATTGGCCCACTGAGAACAGAATTGGACATCGCTGTTTTAAAAAAATATTAATTATTGGTTTAGAGAAATCAAACTTGGACACATTAAGTCCATGTAAATGGTGACTAGACCTTGTAGTGGAATGTTTGACGGGACTGTTGCTAGAACACAAACCTGACAATCTTGAGAACTTTCTAATTCTGCCGAACCTGTTAGGTTTGAGGATTCCATCATTATTCTAAATGAGAACCAGCCGGCAAACAACAGCTCCAGGCTAAAACCTCTCCTCCAAGGGGAGGCTCTATAGAAATACATGAATTTTATCTCTGAGCACCTAGTGACCACATCAGCATCACATTAAACATTATCATTAAACTTGTGAAATTGGACAAGAACTCATTCTACACAAAACCGCCGAAAGCACTATAGAAGAATCATGTAAGTAACTTCCTGAACTTGCTCACTATTTCCCTCAGCATGAGGCAGACTTGACACATATAGACACAACTACGCTAAGTCAGTAGGGGGTGGAGGGCTGGGGTATTAAAAGATTAAAGGCTCCTGCTTTTACTATATATATTTATGTTGTGTAGCAAGACGCGAGATACAATGGCACTGTGAAGTCAGTGTCCTGTTACTGTTTTTTCATCGTCGTTTTCAATTTGTTATACTGAGGCTCAGGGTCTGGAGGGCAGGGAACATTTGTCATGCAGTCTTTTGCCTTAAAAGCCATCTGTGCAGAGGCTAATTCATTTCCTCTTTCTGCCGACCGCTCCTCTATAAACCCCCACCAAATAAGTCATTAGAAATAAAGTCATCATAAAACCGCTCCTGCAAGACGAACATGAACAACAACACTTAAACATCATTGGATCCTCATAGAGATTGACTGGCGCCAAAGAAAGAGAGATGCCATGGTGGCAGTAGGCCTGTGCCTTGAATGAGTCTTTGATATTTGGGGCTTGGAACTCTCTGTGCCATTTTTCGTCATTCACCCAATGAGGTTGACATACATTCACCTAGAGGTCTGCATATGCCGTGATATGAATCACTGCTGAATACAACAAGCACATTATATATGTATCTATATGGGCCTCTTGGCTCATATTGGACAGCGTTCTAAGAACAGAAGTTTTAATAAATCAAGGGGCGCCAAGGTTTAAAGCAGCATTTGGAAAGTGCCCGAGTCTATTTCTTGCTCTAGTTACATATGAGCAATAGCATCTTACCTAGGGTTGCGAAAATCTTCATTTCATCTTTTGGCAGCCAAATAATGAAGACCCACTATATAGTGACAATGTTCTGCTGCAGCAAATTTAATGATGAGAGGTCATATTGTTAGAACTGCCCAGTCCTGTGGATTTGCCTTATACTACATTAGACCCTTACTATTGGAACATGCTACAATTCCTTGTGGAATGGGCAGACAGGCCCCCTTGCCAGAGCTTCTCACGATAGCTCAAGATAGAGACCAATGGAGGACACTATCTGCTACTGCTTCCCTCAAGTCTCCCCAACAGCCTAGAGACTAAAATAATAAAATAATAATACAACTCCTTTTACAAGCTTTGTTCTGTCCAGGATAGACTATTCAAGTACTCCAGACTTTTCTTGTGTGATTCAAGAGGTCCCGTTTTCCTCCCTAACCTCTAAAACTTACAAAGAAAGAAGAGCTTATCTGTTTTCGTGAATTAGAACATGATCATCCATCTCCCGGATAGAAGGAACTCTACATTCATAGGCTTGCTGGAGATGACTCCAGCTCTCCAGGGAAAGGAGAAAAGTTCATGCAGAGAGCGAGACAAAGAGAGAGGGAAATGTACTCCCTCTTCATCCTCAAAAGTTGGGCCGCCTTGTTTACAAATTGGACATGTTGGCTATGGCTCTCATACTATGCCAGAATGTAGCATACTGGTTTATCTGTCTGACATTCTTCAAACGGCTCCGTGAACTTCCATGTGAACGTAAACATGTACAGAGGGAGAGGCTCTGGTAATGGAACTGCGAACATCCTTGATAGGAACATCCTAGGCATCATCAGCAAAAGGAATTATCTGCTCATCGCCAAAAAGGGGAAGGGAGAATTCTTACATTAGGTTCCAACAGGACATTTCTGCATAACAAGAGCCAGTACATTTATGCTGACAGTTATTACAGATGACAGAAAACATGATTAAAAAAAAGAAAGAAAAAAAGAAAAGTTATTACCGTTATTAAACATAATCAAGCTTTCCAAAAGTCATTGTTTGGTATTTATAAGGCAAAAAAGTAAGTTAAGTTCATACAGAAATAAAAGAAAAGCTGAGAAAATAAGTTGTAAAATAATTCTCAAATATGGTCGTACAAATATTATGTAATATGACAGATCCCAGCCAATGCGGGTATAAAAGAAATTAATTTGTCTATTATTTTAAAATTTGACTGAAAAATTTCCACTGATATGAGACTAGCTATAAAATTATTAAAATAAAAATAAAATGTTTTGTAATTATTAAATAAAGTACGTAAAACCGGTCCATCTACATCTAGTACCTACAATGATAAATAAGTTAACAAATGCTCTTAAAAATGCATTGTCAGCAATGTGCAACAACTCTTGGGATATTGGTTTGACTACATTTCAGGCATTGTTTCAACTGGGAGAGGTTTCTGCTGTGATAAAACTTTACTACATTCTTAAAAGCCCAGTCATGTTTTTTGATTCTCCAGAACTTTAGATCTAAAACACTCTTAAATTCCCGACAAAAAGAAGGAAATAAAACCAAATTGTGTTTGAGGAACACAAAGCCCTAAATCAATGATTACCACATGTGCCATTGATATAGGCCTCCATAGTGTGTCTGTTATAATTACAGAGCAAAATGAAGCCTGTGCAATTGCTTGTGAACTTCGCTTACACCTATAATTTACTATGAGCATTGTGGAAATAAAATATATATTATATATATATATATAAATATATTTACAGTTGCAATAATAGGGGTAGTATGCACCATCTGGTCATTTTTAAATAATGTGGTATTAAAAAATTCTATCATTTTGTATTAACCTCATAATATTTCAATTTTAGACCTGTTTCTCAGTGAATTTATACAATAAATCGATTTTTATGTATCGGTGAAAGCTCTTTTATTTATTTCTCGACTAAGAAGGATTTTACATTCCGCTACCCTGTTAAAACACTTATTTATGAGACATCTATTGTTATTTTAAGAGTTCAGCAGCACATTCCTTTACTGTGGTGACAACACTGAAATAATCAGAGTCTGGAGCTCGTCTTTACAGTTCCACATCCTGAGCCTTCTCAAACTTTTATGATTTGTGGCAAAACAAAAAATATATCTTTCCCCTTTTCGGCTTTGAGCAAGCAGTCCCTGTACATGCAGTTGGATCAAATCCTGGAAAAAGGGATTCAGATGTAAACACAGCAAACGTTTGGGACACTGAAGTGGTTTGAAAGATAAGTGGGATTCATAAAACCAAAACATCAAACGCATTTTCAAAATCATGAGTGCAACAATTTTAAATAATTCACAATGACTAATTATGTCATCTCAAAAAGAGCCATGCGACCTTGCCTTTGTACACGTACAGAGATTGAGATTGTGAATATGATACTTTGGTAACAATTATTAACTATTAACTATGACTTTTCCCTCAGTAAATTCTTAATTTGCTGCTTATTAATAGTTAGTAAGGTAGTTGTTAAGTTAAGGTAATGGGTAGGATTAGGGATGTAGAATAAGGTCATGTAGAATAAGGCATTAATATGTGCTTAATTAGCACTAATAAATGGCTAATACTCTAGTAATATGCATGCTAATAAACAACAATGTAACCATAAAATAAAGTGTTAGTGAAACTTTAAAATACAAAAAAAAAATTAAAACAAAAAAAGACTGAATACCCACTTTTTTTCAAATTTAATCAAAGTGTTAAACTATATAACTTTAATAACAAATAAATTATATCTAACCTTGCAAGAAAACAAGAACACCCATTAGCACCATGTCCAACACAGAAAGGGTAAAAGTGAATGCAAGTATCTTCTAAATATTACAACAGCACATGTGGTATGATCACAGGGGTCCGGCATCTCCAGCTTAGGCAACACCGTGTCAATGTGGTTCATGAAAACACCATCAGTGTGAGCTGGTCATAATTCCCACAGTTACTCCTCTTCAATCCCAGCGGTTATATCTATCCTCTCCCTCCTTTTTTCCTGACACTTTAGAGTTCACTCCGTGATATGCTCATACTCCTAAAAGTGCTGCTTTTAAAGCCCTCGCTAAAAAGATCTTGGTATAAAGCCCTGAGAAAGAATGTCCAGCATGCCCAAAAACACTTTCTTGGGTGTTGCTCCACTGCTCTGATGTATGTGTTCCTGTTAACAATATTTTAGCATCCACATGACCTTCGGCTGAGTTCTATATCCTGAGAAAATATGTCTTCTAATACCGGAACGGATTATTTTCTGTCACCATATCTTTGGGGAGATGTCGACATAAATATGCACACTTCCTCACCGCAAAAGATTTTAGCACATTGGTTAAAGTTATGGCCATGGCTGTAAATCACTGGAGCTAGACTTGTGTTCTCTAAAATGCGTAGGATTGAATCATAAATTATTTATCTTGTTCATCTTCACAAATGAAAACACTCCCTTTGCAAGAATAAGAATTATTCACCGCTCCTCACTCCAGAAGCCAATGCCATCCACTGGTTAACGATGTTTCAAAGAGCTGCGCTAATTTGAGCCGTTGACGCAGAGCCAAAGAGTTTCCCTCAGCTTCATTTATCACTTTTTTGCCATTCTTTTAGATTATCTCTCTGCCAAATTAGCTGTAAAGTTCATGCCATTTATTACTTTTGTTTTATCGACAAAGATCTCTGTCTTGTCTAACTGGATCTCCGAGCAGGGTGTCGTTTAAAACAAATTAATTCAACCTGGATTGTTGCCATCACTCCCATTACTAGACTTTTCGGAGCGCTCACTCTTGCAGTTATGTTTTTGACATTTTTGGCCAAATATAAAATATGAATCAATGAGTAAGTATAATTTGTTTCTGCTTGGCATCACAAGTATGCCAATAAGAGGCAAAATTTATCAGAGAAACACTAAAACTGCCAGGTGTACACAAATTAATGAAAGCAATTCATCATCTATATGAGAAACATCCAGGTCTTGATGTCCCTGGCCAAATATAGAAAAAGCCGTTATTATTCTTCAAATGGAAAGGACATCTTAGTTCACAAATAAATAACGCCCTGAAAAAAACCTGGCTGTGCTTCAGCAGAGAAGTGTTAATGTTGGCACTTCCACTGTTATTTGCTCAGATATGCACTTAGGGATGGATGAATGGGAAATCAGACATCTCTTCTCTTCTGTCTTTCCTTTTTCAGTCATAATGACTCACTAAGGTGCAGGAAAGTATGTCATTGAGAATTTCCACAAGAGCTCTGAGCCATCAGTGACAGGAGTGCAAAAGAATGGCCTATAATTAAATAGTCTGGAAGATGCCTCAGCTGTGGTTAACCATCTAAATTAGAGAAATTAGGTGATTCTTGGTAATTAAAGGGCTTGAATGAGTTGGTACCAAAATTTTTTTTTTCACTCACACACTTTATGTTCTATGAGTTATAATGACAGCATAAAATCACATTTTTTAATTGCATCAAAATAATAGCATAGTTTGTTAGCACCAACGTTCAATGTGTTACCATGCCATTTTAAAAACTTCTAATATTAATTAAAGATGGGTTCAACAGAAGTTAAGCTTAATCAATTTCATGTATTGTATTACATTACAAAGGTTCCCCTATTTTCATTAAAAAAAGCAAACACTGAGTGATAAAATTGAATGGAAAGCATTTCAAGATTAATTGGGAAATTACAATAAAACAAGCTGTCCTTATTAGTGCAAATCATAATTTTCATTCTGTTTTAAAACTCTCAATAGTAATTAATTAAATATTCTGGGTTTGACACTAAAAATTTACTTTAATCAATTTTATTGTAGAATAATGAAATACATGAAAAGATTTACCTAATTTTCATTATAGAAAATTATTTGGAAATAATTATTGGACAATCTATAAACAGAAATGCCTTGCAATACTATTTTAAATGCTATTTTTTGTGCTATTTTAAAAAAATGTCCAATAGTAATTAAATAAATATGCTGGGTTCATCAGAGATTAACCTTAATCAGCTTCATTGTAGAATGATGTTAAATACCACATTACAAAGAAAATTATTTGGAAAGTACTTTGAGCTTTGAGCTGCAAAAGTGTTTAAATAATCATTTTATTGTGATTGACATTGTGCCAACTGCTGTCAGTTGAGCTAACATTGTGATATTTTAAGTTTCAGCACTTTCAACACAAGAATTCTCAACTTACTTCTACCACCTCAAAGGTGGAGAATTCCTGACGATTCACGAAGAATCAACACTGTCAGTGAGCCAAGGTCCAGCGAGACTGTGACTCTGACCAGTCTGAACCCAGACTCTTCTTTCTCACTGCAGAAGAGCTCAAATTTATTACTTGTTATCCTTTCCCCAAATCTCCCTAACACCATTACATAACATGCCCAAGGTAATGTACACACTAATGGGGAGAGTGGTGTAAATCCATCAGTATGCCATAAATTAGCGCTAGGCACACTTGTGTGCATGGATTACATTGTTGGGGGGGATAATGGCCGCCAAGAGAGCCCTGCCATGATATACGTCGGTTTTGACGCGAGTGGTACTACTATAAATCGGCCTGGACCACAAACTCAGGCCAAGTAATGCCCAAACAGTCTGGTAAAGATGTCGGTGGATGACTCATATAGGTATTTATCTCTTTGGAATTCCACAGCAGCTCTCTTTGTCTTTTTTCCTACACATACAAACAGAAAGACCCACCCACTTTCCCTAGCAAATACAGACCATGCCGTGTAAACCTAGACACACTTCATGATTGGTGGAGGCATGGATGGACTAAGGTGAAATACTGCAGAGTCAAGAAAAACTCTCCATCATAGCCGCTGTGACAGTCTACCCTCAGCGCATTAATAATGGACTGGATGTTTGGTGTGCCTGGTGTCTGTCCACTACGGTTTGATTTGATGACCCACCGTAGAAGTCACACGAAGCCTAATGGCTCCACTCGGAGGAAAGGAAAATGCAGGCACTGACACACGTCCATTGTTTATTCAAATAAATACTGGAAATAAGCTGCTGTTGTCTTGCAATAACTGCCATAAAAAAAAATATACGCCTATTAATGAGCTGTGAAAGTGTATAATAACAGACTAATCCTTGTTTGTTTTTATGTCCCCATGAAAACAGAGAAAGAGGAAATGGAATGAAAAGACCTGGAACAAGAACATTCTGAGAAGACAGCAATAGGAACTGCACTACAAGTGGTTTTCACAATGTTTTCCAAAAGACTTATTAGTGATGACCCTACATACTGAAGACTCAGTCTAGACACTAAGTGTAATATATTCCATTCTGAGTTTAGCTATGCTTTTTTTTTTTTTAGCTTCGCACAAATACAGCATTGCCAAATACGACTCAGAGAAGAAACCCTATAAAGTCATACAAATAGACAAGTCCAAGACTACACAAAAGCAGGCTTGGCCTTAGCTACCAAAACACAGCAAGCCACATAAGCACCTGTAAAGAGAACAGCCAATGACAAGTAAGGTAAAGGCCCTATTTTGCTTGGCACATCAGAGCCGTTGCAAAAAGATGGAGTAAACTGGGAAAAGTCCATGCTTTTGCTTGGCAATTGCCATCCATCATCTTACCAAAAAGAAGGAGCTGGTCTATTGGCATTCGTATAGAATGATTAAATTGAAAATTACAACAACTCGGACTCCACAAATAGTGTCAGATTTTGAAAAGTTTTAAACAGCTGCATGAGATAAAGTGATTCATGGCCTCACGTTTCATTTCTGAATGTTTTGTTAATAATCAGACGTGCAACAGTCCATAATCTTCTAGGGAATACACCAGCTGTAGTAACACTCAAGAAATGAGCTGATCATCAAACAGATTCTCTCATCCATGTGGCATGATTGGATAAGAAGAGCTTTCAGACATGTGTGGCTCACAGTCCAGGAGGATGTGATGCAAAGCAGAGTATTCCACAAGTGTGTGATTGATAGAGGCACATATTAAACCAAAGCTTGTTAACAGAGACAATATTATGGGGAACTGAGAATGGAGATTCCCTGATGATGTTCAACCTCAAATATCTATATGTCAAAAAATAAATTATAATAACATTGCTTGCTTAACACTACAGTTCACACAAAAACGAAAATTCTATCTTTTTTATTTTTCAGAATATCTCCATATGTTACAAAGAATTAAAAAAAAAGTCTTACAGGACTGGTACTACTTTAGGGCGAGTAAGTAAGGACAGAATTTTAATTTTGGGGGTTATAAACTATTTGGGGGTTGTGGTATTAAGGTACTAAGGTATAATGCCACAACCTCTTCAAAAAAAACAAACAATATTGTCGGTGACATAAACTGAGAAAGAGGTCATTGACCAATATATATGATGTAAGATGTCATGTTATTGTGCATACGATGTGCACTGCAAACATGTGCACATATGGCTCTGATTAAAGCCCAGATTCCCTGTTTTTTTTTTCATTGGATTTGGGATGTATTGCATAAACTGGTTAGTAGTATTGTGTTAGGGCCAAAGAATGTGAATTATGAATCTCATTTGTCTCTGAAATTACTCAGGGATCCAGAAAAAAAAGTCTGGTCAGTAAATGCAGAGACTCTGGGAGGTGAAATTACTTTAGGTGGCTGTAGCTGCATTAGTGCAACATACAGCAGAAACACCGGAGGGCAGACTGATGATGATGATGATGATGATTGGAAAAGTGAGCTTGACTGAAAACAAGCTGTCCTCATTAGTGTAATGATTTTTCACTCTCATTTTATTTGGGTAGAGATTGATTGGTGATAATACTTAATATGGTTGCAAATAGACACCAGGAGGAAATGGCTGCATGGTGAGCCAATATGAACGTGAGTCTGGTGTGTGAAAGGATGAGTCGGCCGTGTCTGTTACACAGGGGCTTGTCTGACCGCACTGGCTCTGAGGCCTGTTTTTCCCTCATGTCAGGTGTGCTGCTCGTATTACTGTCTGTAGGGCTTCAAAAATTGATCTCAATGGTGAGAAACGGACAGCAGCCCACTCAAGAGGCACATGGAGATTAACCCTCTATTCAGTTCGGCCCTTTTTCTCACACGTTTCTGCTTTATGTAATCAGAGAGTAACTCAGGAGGGCAAGAAACAATGGAAAGGTTGATCTTGTGTATGTGTGTGCGGTGAAAGGAAGTGAGTGCTGGTGAAGGAGAGGTGAGGAGACTTTGAACCATCAAAAACAGTGCAAGAAGAAAGGGGGGGATGAAAACAGAAGTGGGTGGTGATGGAAAGATGAAGAGGAGGAGGGAAAAAAGTCTGCGGTCCAGTGGGGAAGTCTGCAAAAACATACGGAGGGAATGAAGATAACTTGGAGACGAACAGAGATAGTGGTGGTGGTTCTGATCAGACGGAGAGTTAACCATCATTGGAAAGCAGCAGAACCAGCCTATCAACAAATTGCTTCAGAATCTGGGCATTCTAGGAGCACCAGAGCACATCATTCAGGCTGGCTCTAAAAGTGAGGATGAGATATTATGTGTTAGGGGGTGAACAGGTGTTAGAAGACATGGGCTTCTGAGTGATGATTAGGATAGATAAGAATTATTGATGGGTTGGAGAGAAGGAAATGAGTGACAGGAAAGAGAGAGGAGGGTTCTCAAGAAAGAATATTTGAAAATTGATGGCAAGAATTCACAAGAGCTACAGCTACTGACAAAAGTGAAGTGTTTAGGCATTCATGATATAAACATTTATACCAGACACTGATAGTTATATATGGTGTTATAATTAATTATATTAGAATTATTTCTGCTAATGTTCATTTAAAATGTCATCTCACACTATTATGTGTCAGTTCTATATCCGCTTACCAAATATCCATTCATTAGTATAAACTAATTCATATATATATATATATATAGCCTATCTAATTTTTATTATGCTTATGAATCCATTTTATAGATCTATTTTAGGCCTGCCTGTGTTTCATGCTTAATTATGTAAACATCTTTTAAATTAACCTACACATTTACAAATATAAAATATCAATAAAATTACAACTTTTACTATTGCACATACAAAAAAGGCATTCAATATTTATATTTTTCTTTTGTGAAAATCCCTGTAATAAAAACAGAAAAGCTTCATCATCATTCTTTTTATTATATCCTTGGTAAATATATATATATATATATATTTCCAAATAATTACTTTTTAATGTGTGCGTGTCATTTAATTCATTCATTTCTAGATATTTAGGTAAAATAAACGTTGCTTAATATTTTTTATAGTCAAGTAATCAATAATCAAATAAAGGTCAATAAATACATAAGTAAGCCAAACACTCTTTCACATAAATGTTGTAAATTAAATCAAAAGCTATTATATGACTAATTAACTGACAACTAATATTTTAAACGAAACTGGATTGCAATAATAGAACAACAACAACAAAACTTTCCCTCCACTGTTTTATACGCGCTAAATAAAAAAATCAAGGGAAATATTAAATCAAGGGAAATTAACGGTATTATTTGAAGTAATTAACTCAGTTGACGACAATTTTGAAACGCTATTTTGTATTTAGACTTTTTCAGCGAAAGAAAGAAAGGCGTGCGAATAAGTCCACCGCATGATTGGAATAACCTGTTTATAATGACCGTGATTCATGAGGGCAGATGAATTGTATTAAAATCTCGTAAATGTCCCCTAAATCTGGCCTTTTTCCTGTTCCATATCAGTTGACATATCAGATGGGCTTAATACTGATATAAATTAAGCTGAGGCGCTTGTTACGGCTTACCTGTCGGCATATTAGTGGAGAGGCAAGGTGGGAAAACATGTCAGTTTTCAGAGACGGTCAATTATCACAGCTACATCGGCAAAGAGAACAAACGTCTGGCGAAGAAGTTGGGTAAGGTGATTTGGGTGGATTTTCCGCCGGTGTGACTGAGCGGCTTTATTTTAAGTCACTGGATTGAGGAAATGTTGAAAATAGCACACGACTCTCTTAATGAGACCTCCAGAGGAAAGAAGGAGCCCACCGGTCACTGGACTGACTGGGGGATGGGACATTAGGCTTCAAACTTTTGCAGGATCAGGTATTTCGATAAAGAAAATGTTCATTTTAACACACTTTAAAATTCAGACTGTCTAATATAACGGAAAAGTTTAGTTCAGTGGGATTCTTTAATCATGAAATATAATGAACATTCAGTACTGAGCAGGAAAACTGAAAGCAGAGGTGGTATTTAATCATTAAATATATAGGCATAGGTTTAAAATATTGATGAATATGAAGAGGCGTGGGGAGGTTTAAAACGGAATTTCTTGTAAAATACTGTGATTCTAGATTCTTTGTTAAAAACATTATTGAATTATGTTATTTCAGATAAATAGAATTACAACCATGCAGATTTTCATTGTCATTTGTTTTTATTATCATCATTAGACTACTTTTTTTTTCTCTCCATTCATCGTTTGCTTTAGTCATGTTAATGCTAATACCTAGGCCTATTCATACATTCTGATGCATAGTCTATTAGTTTTGATTCATGCAACGATTATTAAATACCTCTCTCACGCTCAAATATTTGGTTCTGCATAACTTTATTTATTTTTACAAAATTCAGTTTGAAAGGAGATCAGAAGGAGGAGGAGGGGTCTATACCAGGAGTCTGACCAAGTGACCTGCAGGCTGATTATATGTCATTAACTGGAGACTCGGCCTATTTAAATTACTCGAGGACTTCCATTCAGACAGATGAATTACGCCTGAACCCCACACACAACACTTAAACACGAATAAATCATGAACCTTCTTTTGTGAAATTTGTGAAATTTTACACGCACACGCACACACACACCACTCCCTCTTACTCTCCTTCTTCTGCCTCTCCCCTCATTTCTCTCTCTCTCTCTCACTCATACACTGACACACAGACAGGAATTGCTATGCCCATAGATATTCACACATTGTTTAACATCGCTGTTATATTTGGCACCTGGAGCAATACACTGTGAACTGTCAAAATTAAAAGACTCAAATGTCAGCTCAAAGTCCTCCGAAAGGGCTCGCAATCAGCACTGATACTCGAATAGTTAAAAAAAAAAAAAAAGGAATTACAACCAACACTGCTCAGAATTAGCATGTCTCTTGGATTCAGTTCAAATTTTCTGCACTTTTCTACAGTACGCTCAAAATATGTGTTCAAACATAGATGTCGTGAAAAATAAACGGTCAATTGAGGATTAACAGATGCAGGAAACATAATTCTTGTAAAGTGTTTCGTACACAAACATACGACATAAACATATATTACAGTCAAAAATCACTGTCCTGCTCTTGATGATGTCTAAACTTTAAAGGCATCAATATTTTTTTTAACTACGCGCTTATTTGGACTTAGCGTCGTTGTTTACTTATCAAATATAATAAAAAATCCCATTAAGCTCTCGATGGCGTGATCATTTCAGTCGAGAATTTCAAATGCAGTCTAAAAGACTAATGCTTTTACAGTATTTTACGATACTAACCTATTTGATACATTTTAGTTACATTTATGTTTTACATCATTATAATCTTTTGTATACTTGTTTTAATGTGTTTATAACGCGTTTCTATTGATTCATTAAAAACAGCAAGTTATAGGCCTAACACGGAAAGGAAAATAGATCCATTTACCTTACTACTGCCAAATTAAAAACATTTTTGTTTCATGCACTGAATGTGTATGTAGATTAAACATTTACACATACACACTAGATTTCTGCATTTTTTCCTTTTTGTTATTTTTTTTTAATCACACTTTGCATAATTTTTTAACTCGTTTTTGACAAGCGAACAGTATAATTATATTCCCTAGATGTATCAAAAGCCTTATCCATCTATCTATCTATCTCTGTCATGTGCAAAAATAGAAGTAATTAGGCCTAAGAATTTTTACCTCCGACTGTAGCTAGTTCAAATTATTATATAGCCTAGATATATATATCGTTCTGAAATATACCGGATAAAAATGCACAGCACACTGAATAAAGGTTTAGCATGTTTTAAATGTCAAATCTAGCACTTTGCTATGTTTTGTTTTTCCCTTCCTCAAGAAGCAGTGATACTTAAAAAAATAAATAAAAAATAAGTAAATAAAATCAATCTCATCCAGGTTTCTAGTTTGAATACGACCCGTCTCTATTTTGTTGTTTTTTAATTCACCAATATACCAACTTATGTACCAATGTTTATACTCTCAGTTTATCTGAAAAGAAAAGAAAAAGCTATTTTTATTCAGCCAGTTTTATTACTGCATTAAATGCTTTCAATTAAATGTACGAAAGACTGGATGTATTGTGGCACACACACACATACATTTAAAATGAATAAAACATATAAATGACATTGACACACACGCGCACGCAAGCGCGCACGCACGCATACACACACACTCCCACAAAATATCAAATAAACATGGAACGGCAGCATACGTTACCAGTCCTTTTGCATGGATTTTACATTTATTTTATCCATGTTGTATATATAGGCTATAAGTGAGCTATCTTTGCAAGGGTTCGTGCAATTTGGGAGCGTAAACACCCTAACGATGCAGTTCATGTCCCTCCTCCTCTACAACGTTATTGGCTGAGAACAGTTTTGACGACATATATGAACCCAAGCAGCTCAAAAGATGTAGCTGACATGGAGATCAAACGGCGGAATTCGCCTGCTTCCACAGAGTGAACCAGGCTGCGAATTGCGTGCACAGCATCGACTGGGATTGGAAATTTTTCCATCCAACGCTCCACCTCGTTGATTCCATAACGGGTTTGAAATTCAGAAAAAAAGGTTCTGAACGCCGCTAAAACATTAACAACTATTAGCAATGGGACTTTCTCATGATGGATATTTGCAGTGGAGAATATAAGTGTAAGTAAATGATTTTTCACTAATAACCAGAGTGCAGTTACAGCTGAAACCTGATTTGTTCGTCTGTTGATGATCTGCTAGAAATTCGGCGGTATCTTTGTTATGGACAAATAAGCAGGACTGCGTCTTTACATTCTGCTGCAAAGCAACAAACGAATACTTTTTTTATGGGGAGACATCAGTGTGTAAATCGACAAGTCAAAGTACGCACAATCTGAGAGCCAAAGCGTACCCCGTCTGCGGTTCGCCTTAGGGTACACAAGTCTGTCGCCATGAGTTTAGTTGGAGGGTTTCCCCACCACCCGGTGATGCATCATGACGGCTATTCCTTCGCTGCCGCAGCTGCTGCCAGTCGCTGTCATGAAGAACCCCCCTATTTTCATGGGTGGCTTATCAGCCATCCGGAGATGTCTCCTCCAGACTACAGTATGGCACCCTCCTACAGCCCCGAATACTCGGCGGGAGCCCCCGGGCTCGACCACTCGCACTACGGAGGAGTACCGGGGGCCGGCGCCGTTGGAATGGGACCCCGACCAGTGAAACGTAGACCCACGGCAAACCGAAAGGAGAGGCGCAGGACTCAGAGCATCAACAGCGCCTTTGCAGAACTCAGGGAATGCATTCCCAACGTGCCCGCGGATACGAAGCTGTCCAAAATCAAAACCCTTCGTTTGGCTACCAGTTACATTGCTTACCTTATGGACATTCTGGACAAAGACGAACAGAACGGGGAAGCAGAGGCCTTCAAAGCGGAATTCAAAAAGACAGACGCCAAAGAAGAAAGGCGAAAGAAAGAAATGGTAAGGTCTCAAATAAAGTGAAAAGATAAATCGTCCAAAAGTATTGTCATAGCCTATATTAGAATTACATATAACCTAACTGAAACTTTATTTGACTTTGATATAAAAGCTTAAACGTATTGTGTTTGCTGCTGTGCCTGTATCTCTGTTGTACAAGTTCATTTATTACATTTGCGGTCTTTACCGTGACCAGACCGTTGCTAAAATCTGATCATGTGTTATGGCTATACAAATAATCTCTTTTGTGTTATTGTTTTTCTTTTCCAGAACGACGTTTTGAAAAATTCAGGGAGCAGCAATGACAAGAAAACTAAAGGGAGAACTGGTTGGCCGCAGCATGTGTGGGCATTGGAACTGAAACAATGAGACTAATGCAAAAGACACGAAATGAGGCCCTCTGAACTCATTTTTAGTTGTTCTCTCACTTTATTTAATGGAATATTTATGTGCAATTTCCCGCTACGGACAGTGGATATTTGAGGAAAAACCATTCCATTTTAGAAGGAGGATACTCTCTTGGTAAGAGATTGTGCGTGCTGTCTGATATTGGTTTATTATTGTTTGTTTTCTTGTCCCATTGTGAATCAAAATGAGATTTCTGCCACTAAGGAGTACACGTGAAGTTCTGTCTCATTCTGTCTCTCTATCACTTTCAGTATCTATCTGTCTCTCTCTTCTTTAATTATGAGGAAGGTTAGTCGATGTTATGATATAGTAAATGTTTTATTTGAAAATGTCATGAAGTGTTATAATGTTATTTTGTGGTCGTACAATGCTGGTGTCTGAAACAACTGTCGAGTCCACCGAGTGCACTTCCGTCCAGAGACACAAAATTTAAATAATATTGGAGATGTAAACAATGTAATTAATTCAATAAACCACTGTGTTTTTAACAACCCTAAACCTTTTGTTGTATTGAAATGTAATTTAACATAAAGATGCCACTTGGTAAATTGCACACTAAATAATAATTCACAGGAGCTATGTGCTGTATGTAAGCAGAACATAGACTACAGTATAGAAATTAATGATACGTTTCAGGGCCTAGAGAGACTGTTGAATATATGTTCAATTACTTACATAGACCTGACAGTCATATCAAACAGCACTCACGCGATGCATACCCAGCAGCTCCTCGAGAAACCAAAACTGTGTCCTGCTTTTAGACGTATTGCCAAAGACAAATGTTTATGTTTGCAAGGGTCAGCAACGTGGCTGTTGTGAACAATTTATACTTGCAATAGCCTACTAAATAGGCTACTAAAACTAGTTACAATTAATTACAAATATACTGTTAATGCAAGTAGTAGCTATCGGCCTTGCGTACAGGTAAACTAGTATTTTTTTTTTTTTTACAAATAGGCCTACCATTCAGTCTGCTCCGGGTAACAACTCTATCTATAGTTTCAAGTAACTACAATTAAAAAATAAAAACTGATAAATATAATTATATGCCAAAATAAAAATAATGCATTTATCTTAATTTGAAGTACATTTTTCAGTATGCATGACGAAATTTGCACGTTAATTAACAGAATTAAATGCAAATATTTTGGACAGGTGATAGCCTATAGTTTCTGCAGCAGGTGCCAAAAAAGATAAAATTATAGGGTAAATGGCTGTATAGGGTATTTTATACAATGGTCATATAATAGTCTAAAAAAATACCACAATAGTAGCCTATATTGTTGACTGAGGAAAAAATCTAAATCTCGAAGATGGCTATTCATGTAATGTTAATTAGATTGTCCTATAAATATCTTTTTTTTAAAATAAACAGGATTCTAACATTGAAACTGCACAGGTTAGGTCGTACAAAATACAATTGAACGCTGTTCAGTCGCTATAAAGTGGGGAAACTGCAAGAAGTTTAATTCTACAACTGCTAAAATAAATGATTGAGTAGACTCACTGGAGCCTGTGGAAAATGCCCAAATGACGTTAACAACAAAATACGGAGGAGGGTCAGACTTAGCTGGAGCAACCAAGGGCTGCTCGGATGTGCAAATGATTGATAACGTGCCGATCAAAATATGCAGCTGAAACTTCCCACTGGTGTCTATGGGGGTTAGCAGCACAATTCACAGAACCCAATTTTGTCAATGGTCGTAACAACAGAATCAGCAGTATCCGCTGGAACTATGGAATAATTATAATAACAGAATAACAGTGACGTCAGTTAGCCTATTTATTATAGAATCTTCATGTTTTACGGTTTTTAAAGTGTTGCATTCGATGCACATCAGACAAGTCTTTGTCTTTTTCTAATATATTTAACTTTTGTGGGCTAACGTGCTACTTGCTAAGTGCTTTTCTCTCGGAGCAGGCCTCATAGTTTTTGTCTAAGGTTCTTCAGGCATGCAATTAAACTGACATCTCCGCCAGAGTAAATCTGCTTAGATAGGAAGACACACAGACAATTTAAGACCCATCCAGTTGCATTAAATTACCGCTTACGTTACATTGTATTGTCTGATTCCACAGGTCCTGTGCGCTAATAATTGTAGATAATTTGTTGAGAGTGTCAAGATGGCGTCTCAGATAAAATTAACCGTCCGTACTCCCTTGATTAAGAATACAGATAATACTGTGACCTCATTGTGACCTGCTGCCGCTGCTGTAACAGGAATGACTCTTCAAATGGAAGAGAACACATATCTTACATTCGACACCATGATTCCATGAAGGCCCAAAGTAGTAAAGAGCCCTTATTTCCTCTGGCACTAAAGCAAACGAAGTCGTCTATTCCAAGAATATACAATTTCGTATAGCTCTTTTATCTCTTACTTCCCATCGCCTCATGATTAAATATCTCTAATTCTAAAGCTTACTAATCTTTACCAACCTAAAAAAAATAAAATAAAAAATAAAAATAGTCTTTCTTTAGCCTTTATCATCTAGCTTCGCTAATTGCACAGGCCATTTACCAGCATAGGCCTCATAACAAATTTACTAGGTCTCTTTTGTGTAATTGTCCAAAACTCGATCTTAAAGTTCTCGAACTTATAGGGTCGTATTATATTTTAAAGTATGGACCAAACAGCATCTTTTTCTTGGTATTACAGACATCTGTAAACCATTAGCTCATAAGACCCTCCTCCATTTTTTTCTGTCTGCAGCAGTGGCTAGTAGACATGTTGACGTCAGAACAGAGCCATCCTGTGCCTATATGGTAAACGTAATCACGTACAAGGCCTGTGATCCTACCTCAACCTAAATCCAAGCATCAAACCCGTTCTGTAGAAATCACTAATATAGGCGTAGCCTAAAGCAATTTAAACTTCTAAAAGTCTGTGTTGTATAGCCTAAGTGCCACGATCTTAGATAAAACATTTAGATTAAAAACAGGCCTTTTTAAAGTTGTTTTAAGTTTTTATGTCGCGTGTTCTTAAACTTCTATAGCACTTTATATTGTTTTCCGTACGCCACATAATAGGCTATAGATCACAGGATCGCCTCAGTGTAATTAGATGTATTTTTCCCCATTTTGTCCCATAAAATTGTGTTCCAATATAATAGACAACAATCTAACTTAGTTTAGGATATGTGAGTTAAATGATTTTGGTTGCGTTTCGCAGTCATTTGCAGCCATTTTGCAGCCTGAGTTTTGCAAAACAAGTCTGATATTGACTGAAATTAAATTAATACAGCATATTTTAAACAAGAATAGTAATTAAAGCGTAAATAGCCTACATTATTCCAATGACTTCGAATAAGATATACAAAAACTAACGTTACGAAAATCTCTTTTGTTCATGAATTTAAGATTTGCACGCAACGTATAGACCTGTA
>JAUMHE010031073.1:0-27370 GCA_032359235.1 Enteromius mattozi | reverse complement strand
TTTAATGTTTGGCAAAAATTATATATATATATATATATATATATATATATATATATATATATATACTTATGCAATCACATGCTCACCTGAAGCGCAGTAAAGCAAACAGGACTTGCTATTTTTACACAAAATTGAATTTGTATGCTAAACATAGGAGAAGTATTTTGAATGTCAGTCTATCAGAAAGCACTCATTCCTCATTCATACCTTTCTTGCTGCTGCGCCAGAATCGATCTCCCAGAATATCACCAATGTCCAGACTCATCTGATGCATGTCTGAACGGGTCTAACCGCACCACCACGTCTTCCCCATGTGGACAACACCACCCCATCTGAAACCCGTTCCCCGAAACGCAGGGGCACGCCGGGGAGAATGCATTGGAGAAACAAGAGCCTCTTTTCATGTTCTGCCCACAAACACACAAAGTCACGGAGTACATAAATCTGTCCCGTCCTGCCCCTTCTATTCTCACAGAGTCCCATACATCTGCCCCGCTCCAGAAATACTTACTTCCACACAAACACGGGCCTGTTCTGCCACACCAACTAATTTAGCCTGCAATCAGTGGGACGAGGTTTACTGATGTGCTGTGAAAGACAGAGCGGGCTCTTGGTTTGGCGTTTCGGAGCCTAATCTGGCAGCACAAACAAATAAACCTCTCTTTAAGAGAAGGAATTGATCTCCACCATTAACTAAAACCAGGCAGTTTGGAGGATAAAACTAATAACCAGTTGTCAGCTTGTGCAGTGTTTGGGATAACAGGGTGGAGAAGAGCATTTTGGACTGTTGATGTGCATTATTAAAGAGAAGGCCTTACAGCACGAGCGTCATTCCCATAGCAACTCCACACCCAGACGTCTGATTTACTGCCGCCTCAAGCTTTTGTATCACTTTAAGTGGTTTGCTTTGTCTTCAGTAAGAGGATTATGGTAGATGTTCCTGTTCAACTGAATCTTGAGAAGCAAAGTACTGCATTTGGGCTTCTTTATTCACATCGCTGTTCTTAAACTGTTTATAGCATTTCTGCAAAGCTTTATATTTTAAAAGCTGTTCATGGCCGCTGTTTTTTATACTACATCAGGTTATCACTGCCGAGAATGTGTTCAGGATAAACAAATATCCTGTGAGTCGACAGTGTACATAAAACTACAGATAGGCCAGCGAGATAAGCTAAGCACAGAACACATTAGATTTGAAGCTGCTCAGTAAATGATTGTATTGCAGTAACGTGAGGTGCAGTTCATCTTCACCAGTAAAAACACATCTGTGAGTCTTTCACCACAACACATCGCAAATGCTTCAGATTCCTGCCTACACATGTTACTCATTTTTCAGTGACATTCATTGTGAAATCAAAAATACTTTTGCAAGTCTTCTGTACAAGAAGGTTTGTAGGAAATTTTATGGCTTTAGTCAAATCTCTACTTGCAAATCTCTTCATTTAGAATATAGGCATCTGTGCTTTAATCTGTGATTACCTTAGTCTTACAAACAAACAGTTAAACTACAGTTTCTATGCACCAACTATGCTAATATAATCTCACGTCCAATTTGTACGCATTTTACGAGGTGGCAAATTCCTGCTAATTCGTACAACAATTTTGTATGATTTGTCTAAACCTTATCAACGGGAAGGTTTGGGGGACGGGGTTAGGTACTGTAGGTCATTCGTACAAATTCATACAAATTGAAAACTTGTAAAATACGTATGATTTAGCAAATATCATATGAATTCATTTGCAAATTTGTACGAATTAGCCACCTCATAAGATACTGTATGTACAAATTGCCGTGAGATCGGGCTCATTATGTTTATTGCCTAAGATGTAACGTTTACACTGAAAAAACAAGTAAAATTTACATCTTTTTTTTTTTTTGGTAAATTCTCAATTATAAATTTTTTGCACACATTTTTAAATTAAAATTTAAGTATGGAATTAAGTCAAATCTACTTAACTTAATTATGTAAAATTAGCAAAGGAACTAAGTAAGTCTCACATGGCTAGTTATAGTTAGATGAATAATTTCTACTTAATTATTTTATGTTAACTCTACAATACTGCAATAAATAAGTACTGGGAGACCAATCGACTGAAGAATTGGCCAGTGGTTTTTGCATGCCTAGCCACTCCCCCCTACATACGGATGTATAAGATAGCGGCCTGCAAACCACTACCCCTTCCAGTTTGGCGGGCCGTAAAGGCTCCTAGGCTGCATCGGCTAGTAGCTTGGCAGACCTCAGGGTGACAATCAATAATCCGCCTGCGTGGTCTCTTAGTCAGGTGATGTCCACCATGGTGGTACAGGAGTGCCATCTCTGGCTGAACCTGGCGCAGATGGGTGACGCCGACAAAGTGCACTTTCTTGACGCACCCATCTCCCAGGGCGGCCTCTTCGGCAACACTGTCGAGAACTTTGCCCAGCAGTTCTCGGCAGTCCAGAAACAGACGGAGGCCATCAAACACATCTTGCCCCGCCGTGATGCCAAAGTGCCGGGCGCCGTGCCTCCACCTGCTCGTTGCCGAGGGCGCCCCCGGCGGCTTCCACACCTGCTCCGCCCCTGGCAGCTCCAAAGGAAGGAATGCCTCAACAGGAGCGTAGAGCCGGCCGCCGTAAAGGGGTGCAGACTGTCTCAAATCCCTCGGAGGAGGCAGACCTGACCCTCGAATTGCTGTGTCCCATACGTGCTCTGCGCTTTTACGTGGAATTCACCCGGAGTTTCAGAAGCTCCGAGCAACTCTTTGTTTGCCTCAGAGGACAGCAGAAGGGGAATGCTGTCTCCAAACAGAGGTTGGCCCATTGGGTGGTTGATGCCATGACCTTGGCGTATCAGGCCCAAGGTGAGCCGTGCCACCTAGGGGTGAGAGCCCACTCCACCCGGAGTGTCGCCTCCTCCTGGGCATTGGCACACAGCATCTCTATAGCAGAAATTATATTTGTTTTTTTGTAGTATTTATATTTTTAAGCAAAATTTAAGTGTGGAATTAAATAAAAATCTAAGTTATGTAAAATTAGCAAAGGAAATAAGGAACTTTAACATGGCCAGATAGAGCTTGATGAGTCATTTCTGCTTAATTATTTTAAGTTTACCCTGAAATACTCATGTACATTTTACTCAGCCACGGTTTCTAACCTTTACAAAAAGAACACAAGCACCAGTAAAGCATACGGTTCACTTACAGTCACGTATGTAAGCAAGATAGCTCGTTATTCTTTTTAAGATAATAGGTTTAGTCAATACAGTTATTAACTGAATGAACACAAAGACCTGAATACTTGGCACATGATACACAGTCAGTGAATAGTGTTTGAGTGTGAACGGATCATTTTGAGTCAAAAATTAACTCCAGATGTAAGGTACTAAACTAAACAACAAAAGCAACCATAAGAGTGTAAATAAATCTCGAAAGCATCTTACTACACATGAGTACATGATGGGAACAACAGGATCATGTCTTTGATATTTACTTAATCTTTGTAAAAAATAACAAACAATTCCAATTAAAATATACTTATAAGTTCAACATTGAGTACTAATATTGAATTTACTGCTTTTTAAATTCTGACCCAAACTAAATGATTTAATGTTGAAATTATATTTGTATTTCTGTATTTGCTTTACTGCAAAATGATTTTACCAGTGTAGGTAGTGTTAGTGAAGGCAGCAGAAAGCATGTTTGGGGCGTGAGTCAGCAGGACACATCAGGGTGTGGTCAGCCGGCCTGCGGTTGCCACGGCAACATGAGTCACAGACGGGCCGTCTGCTGTAAACACACCGTCTGTGCTGGACTTAGGTCAGCGTTGCCTGGCAACAGCATAGGAAAACTCAGACGGGAAGAGACTCCTGTTCATTTGCATCCCAACTGAATAAACCGACACCAACAGAGGCACATACATAAACACTCAATAAAACGGTAGTATGCATATCTGTCGTAACATACTGTACAGCATGCATTAAAGTGATTTAAAGTGATTTAACTTCCTCTGCTCATTAAAGGCTCAGTGCAGTTCTTTCCAGAAGAAATCATGTTTTATTCATCTGAGAAAGATATAATTTTACTGTCAGACATTATCAGCGTCTTCACTGCTGTCTGTTAGTAACACTAGCGTTTCTGCACCGCAGGACGGCCCTGTTTCACCAGGCCTGTGAACTATTATTGTAGATTTACCATAGTTTTAGTTCGGTTTGTTTGCCCAGGGGAAATGAAACACAGCACATCCCTTTATGACTCTGGACCAGCTTCTTAACTGGTTTAAACTAGACTCAGACTAGCTAAACTAGTGTTTGACAGGTTTAACTGGTCAGCCAGATGTGAACTGCCAAAATAAGTCATATTTATTTTTTCTTTTAGCAATGTGTATGCTAACTAAGCATAAACACAGTCATTTTATATGTATAATGTCCATGTTAAATGATCTTATAATATTTTCTGTAAGTAAAAAAAAAAACTTGAATTCATCAAGGATGCATTAACTTGATCGAAAGTGACAGTAGAGGCATTTATAATGTTACAGAAGACTTCAAAAAAATGCTGTTCATTTAAACGTTTTTCATCTGTGAATCTGTTTCACAAAAATATGAATCAGCACATCTGTTTTCAACACTGATAATAATCAGAAATGTTTCTTGAGCAGTAAGTCAGTATAGTAATATGATTTCTGAAGGACTGTGTGACACTGAAGACTGGAGTAATGATGCTGAAAATACAGCATTCTATTCACAAAGAAAAAAGCTATTTTAAATTGTAATAACAAATCAAAATATTTAGCATTTTTATCAAATATTTTGGTGAGCAACAAAGACTTCAAAAAACATAAAAAAATATTACGAACCCCAAACTTTTGAATAGTGCAATAAAGTATACAGTATGTGAATCTAATTGCAATACCACTAACAACAACTATGTGCGAGATGCTCCAAAAAATAATTTAAAAAAGCATGTTGTTCACTACTTATGAACTATTTTTATTTTGAAATAATCTTGTTTCCTGTCTGAAATAAGTGTCACACCCCTGGACGTTTAATTTTGTTTGTTTTCATTCCTCATGTGCCATGTGTGACCTAGTTTCTGTCTCTGGTTTATTGTATCATTATGTTCAGGTGTGTCTCGTCATTACCTTCATAAGTTACCCTTTATAAATTGTATTCTGTTCAGTGTTTGTCGGTGTGTGTGTTTGCAGCCCCTGTGTATGGATTATTTCTCTGTGGATTATTATAAAACTGTTTATTGTGAATCCTGATCTTTGTGTGTTATCTACTTCACCACACCATGACAATAAGATTATTTTACTCACCCCATTGGCAGAAAAGCTCAGCTAATTTTTTTGACTTGTTTTTTCTGAAAACAAGACTATTTTTACTTGTCTAGAAAATCCTTCTTGATATTTTGGCTGGAAACAAGACAACAAAAATCTAGTCTTGAAAAGCATTTTTTGCAGTGTATTTATATATTAATAGACATTATTATTTTTATTGTTATTTCTCCTGATAAACCTGTTAATTCCATTTCATAAAACAGGAAATGTGCTATGCATTTGATCGTGCAACACTAATGAAAGCAAACACGTTCTGATCTCTGAGTTGCATCACATGATCAACAGCTGTTTTCAGTTACCAGACCAGATTGTGCGTCAATCATCCCTATGAGGCGCTCAAAAACATATCACATAATAGATAAGAAAGTGTCTGATAGTGGCAGCTCTTTTATGTCGGTTCCTGTGAGATTGCCATCTATCTCACAGCTGAGGCCAGTCTAGGAGAGATTCCTCCCGTGAATCAATCCAAAACCTTGCCCAGTCAAAGAGCGTGGAGTACTTTATGATCTACCTGTAACTCATAAACTCATAAAGCACACTGTGTCAGTTTTGTTTTGGTCTCATCCTGCAGTGAAAGGTTTCCCTCACACACCCATCTGAGTGCCGGATCTGTGCAGTGGGACGCCAAAGCCTTTGATTCCCACACAACAGACCTCATCCAATCAAACACAAAGGCTGATATCTCATATCAGCAGCTCTGTGATCATTTCTCCCTCATTCCATTGTTACGAATTAAACAGCCCTCGCGAGCACTGTGAGAAACTTCAGTAAGCTGCCCAAACGTGCCTGCTCACATTTTGGCTTATAAAAGCAGTTTTCATGCAATGAAAAAACGGTGATATCTTCTGTACAAACACACAAACTGAACTCAGAATAACTATTTCTGCAATAGTATGCTCCTCGAAACTACATTTGCGCGTGTGTGTGTGTGTGCATGCATATTGTATGCATATGTATGCATATTTAGATACTAAATATGTTGTTTTTTATAATTAACACCTTTAAATAAATAGTTTTATATTTCTCCACTGGTTTAAATTTGATCTAAAATATATATTTTATATATAAACTGAGCTATATATTGATAGATATAAATGCACAACTTTGAAATAAAAGATATAAACTCACACTTTTTTCTCAGAACTGCAAGGAAAAAAGTCTGAATTGTGAGTTAAAACTCTCTAATTACCCTTTCATTCATTATTCTTTTTCTGTGGTCGAAACCTTAAGCCTCAGTCATTTTTAAAAGAAAAATTTTAAAACAAAAAGTGAAACAAACCTGTGAACAAACCCATAAAACTACACCTAAAACATGATAGCTTCTTCTACATGCTGGTAATGGCATACCCAAACCTGACGTTATGGGTATGGATGGGTGTGTGTGTGTCTGTGTGTGTTCTGCTTTCTCAGGTTACAGTACAGAGGGTGTAAAGAAGGTTTGATTTCTGTAGAGAACAATGAAAATAAACTCCACCCTAGAAAGTGAAAGGCAGATAATCTGATGGAATAATAATCTACACACTGCAGGATGAGATGTTTATGACCTGGTTTTCAAATACAGCTGTGAGACCAAAGGCCTTGAATCTGTATGTGCAGAAGAACAATGTCCATCTCTACAAAAGAGCCCTACCACACCCTCCCTCAACAGTCAACACTCGCTCACACCCAGAACTACACAGATTACATTCAACTGTAGCCCAACTGTTACAGAGAATAGTGTTTTCTGAGCTCGGTGAAGTGTAAAAAAGAGCTGAGGGTTGTTTTCTAGGAATGACGAGAATCGTGGTGTGTGATAACACTCTCCAGCTCTGCTACATGTGGTTTCAGCTCATCAGGACAGCAAAATGAAGGGAAAAGCTCTGCAACTCACCTGGAAAAGACAAACACACAAAGAAAAATGACATTAGTGCACAGCCTGTGGATAGATGGCATCTACTTACAATAAACTCAACAGTGAGTCTGACACAGACCTCAGGGAAAATTCATATCACTGTCACAGACAGAGAGATTTAGAAGTATTACAACAGAATGAAGGCACGCATGCCTTTCAGTGCTGAACACATGTTTTCAAACACTGCCACCTGCTGAGTGTTGAGTGTTACTGAACATATCTATTACTTTTTATCAAACATGTATGATATGTGTCTATAATGCTTCTGATGTGTCTTCTGCTCACCAAGTCTACATTTATTCGATTAAAAATACAAGAAAAACAGCAATATTGTAAAATATTATTACAATTTACAATACCAGTTGCCTGTGTAAATGTATGTTAAAATGTAATTTATTGCTGTGATCGAAGCTGAATTCATATAATGACTTGCTGCTCAAGAAACATTTTTCATTATTATCAGTGCTGAAAACAGTTGTGCTGCCCAATATTTTTGTGGAAACAGTGATGCATTTTATTTTTCAGGACTCTTTGACGAACAGAAAACTCAAAGTAACAGCATGTATTAGAAACAGAAATCTCTTGTCAGATTATATGTCATTAATGTCACTTTTGATCAGTGTAATGCATCTCTGCTGAACAAACCTTGAAGTGTTAATAAAAATGTAATCAAAACAATTTATTTTAGCTATTAAACAAATTTAGTTGAAAGTTAGTCAACTGAATTTATTTCAATTGTTTGCAACCACTTACCTTAAATAACTTGTTAATTCAATTAATCTTTTTTTAGTGTACAGATAAACTGTATAATTTACTGCCATTAAAAAAATAAATCATATGTAGCTGTGCTAGTTATGTCTCTTGTACCATTTAATGCTTCATTCTCACATAAGATAATCATAGATTAATATTTCATGTCTATTTATTTACTTCTTTTTGTTGGCCATGTAGTTGAGGCTTATTTTGAGATAACATCCTACTGACTCTATATTATACTGCATGTTTTAATCTTTCCTTATGTGCAGAAACACCCTTAAATACTGAAAAATCCTTCTGTCCCCAATGACAGCTGGACAGAAGACAACTCTTAGGCAAGTTTTGGTGAGACGGGAGACTAACAGACAGGGACACATTCACTATGAGTGTACGAGGTCTCTGAATGGTGAGCTGGCAGTGGCATTAAACACAAGACCTTTCCTCTGAATATTTCCATAAGCTCACAGAGCTCGACACGACAGCGAGTGAATGCCAGAGAGCTCTGGGCTCAGAGTGAGATGTCCGAGAAGAACAGAGAGCTTCAGTCAGAAGCAGGCTCTTTTGACGAACCATTCATTTCTGAAATGCCACACAACCACAGAACAGAGAGTTCAGCTGCAATCATGCTGCTCATCTTCTTATGAAGGCAGATGTTGCATGTGAGAGTGTGTGAGTCCATGCAGTATGTGTGTGTGGGTTTGCACGCACTTCTTCATTCAGTTAAATAGATCACCGAAGATCAGCAGCGGTCAAATGTCTGCACTCACACTGATAAAGCCATCAGAACTGATATAACACAACTACGAGTGTAGGGTAGTGAGCAAAAACCATGCAACAAATCCAAATGATCTTATGTATATATGTTTACAGCTCTGCTCAGTCCAGACATTCATCATCCAGCGGTTATTTAACTGTTATTAAATGTCACTTAAACAAAAGAGCTACACCAAGGTCATGGAAGGTCAGGCGTATTACATGTGTTCCTGCTAGTGTCTGCTAAATGCATAAATATTAACACAGTTGAAGGAAGAGCATGTATGATGAGCATATGATGACGATTACTAATTATCACTAATTAAAATGCTACTTTTTAAAGAAACAGCAACTGTATGTAAAACTTGATTTTGTCAAACCTTAACGTTTGTTTCACAAGCATCTGACTGGCAATGTATGCACACAAATATTTAAGCCTAATTACATAAAATGTCCAAACAAACTTATAAGCCTAATGTGATGCATATTTGTCAGTCATACATAAATCATAACTCACTTATTATTAACTATTTGCAACTGATTGATTTTCTCCAAAAAGCATTTATATGTATGCATTAATCGGTTGCATAAATCTGTTTAGTGTAAAAATGAAACTTATTTGGTTAAAAAGTATGAAAATGGCTCAAAAGCAGCTAGCTATTTATGAAATAAGCAATTTTCAATTTGTTGAAACATATGAGATTTAAACAAACTGGACTTATTGATGATAAACATTTATTGTTTATATAAAACATTCATTTTATTAGTACTAACACAGAAAACTTACTGACAAATATGCATCACTGTAAGTGTATTAGTTTGTTTATACTAAAACTGAGTTATTGATCCATATGGATTATACGCAATTTAAATGCATTTTTTTTAGGAGGTACTTCTAAACTGCATCTATTATGGGTACAAACATGGCCTGAATAAAACAAAATTGATAGTTCAAAAATCTATTTCAAATAAATAATTTAAAGACAAAATGTTCAAAACATTACACAAGAGCAAGTTTGTGTCAGCTGACGTAAATACATGGTATTGTTGAGATTTAGAGTTGAGCTGAAATTTACTTCATCTATAAAAATAGTAGCCTCAGCATCCATCCGATCACAGCCCTGCGCATCCCATCATGCTCTAGCTGTTCGAAATCTGTTAGGACTCACGCTGTTCTAGAGCCTGTTCTAATCTAATTAGATATTTAAATGTCATACATTTGTAATAAAAGCTGGTTTGGTTATAGCTATTTCTCTCTAATTATGTTTGTTGTTTAAACAGAACCAATACATTTTTCTAAACTTCACACAGTACAGATATGAATTTACCTCTTGGTGTCGTGGTGTTGATGAATAACGCTGGATTAAGTTGTTGTACTGTAGCTAGTCTAACTCTGTTCTGACGAGGCACTGAAACTGAAGCCAGGCTCGTATGACACCCGTGAGTGTGTTATCTGTGCTTCACTATCTAGTGAGCTCTTGACACCTGCTGTCTACGCTTCCACCCTGAGACCCAACACAGCCGTCTCCTACCTTTACTGGAGCAGTACAGATCCATCCTCCAGTGCTGGGATTTCTCTTGTCTGTTCGCTCTAGTTAAACGCTGTTTTCCTCGGTCACGGCTCTGTCTCTATCGCGTGTTGTTCTCCAGAGCTCCAGGTGAAAGCGTTTCTCCTCCCACCAGATATTCTCACACTACCACTGGCTTAGAGCCTCTTTGTAGAAAAGAGGGTGTATCAGTAAAACAGCAATAAACCTGCACTCCAGATCCGCATTGTTTGTTGAAATGTAACTCTGGTCTAAAGCAGTGTGTGTATCCCATCACACACACACACACACACAATGACTGCACAGAGCAATTACATTCAGTCAAAGGTCAGATGAGTGTCATTTCTGCATCGCAGTACATAATTACAAAATAATGAGTGTTTAATGAAAATTTCCTATTCCAACACCGCTGCTTTAAGACAGAGCAAGTGATCTGACATTCAAAGAGACTATAAAGAAATAAAACCATATTATATTATAATCCCTGTCACTCATTAACACTAAGATTTACTGCTTATATCTTTAGAGACTCAGTAAACTGATAAACAATACTGAACCACATTCTAATCACCACCACGTGAGGAAATTGGAAACAGAGAGAAATATTTTAATATTATAATGCTGCAATATAGACTCTCATATGATTATTATTTGTCTTTGTCCACAGAGCCAGTGACAAGACTAATACATTTCCAATGTCAATCATAGATGCTTTCCAAAAAACTACTTTAAAATAACTGACTTCATCACCATTTCTTTAATTCCAATAGCTAAACTGAAGGTGAAGACATGTGCAATGTTGCAATGTTATATTATATATATATATATATATATAATATATTGAACTTTCTATTCATCTGTGAATCCTCAAAACTAAAATGTATGATGGTTTCCACAAAAATATTGTGCAGCACTACTGTTTTTCAACATTGACAATAATCAGAAATGTTTCTTGAGCAGTAAATGTGCATATTAGAGTGATATTAGAGTATATCAGAATGATTTCTTACGCACGAGCAGGCCAATCAAATGTAACGATGTCACAATGATGTCCAACCAGCGCTAGCTGGATGCTAAACAAAGGGAAGACAGAGGCAGCTCATTCAAAACAACACAGATTCGGCCACATAATCAACAGAATACAGCCTCAAATTAGAAATAAGATCGCATACCCGATGCCAGAGCTAGACAAAAACCCGACGACAGCTGTGGTAAAATGCATTAAAACGAGTGGAACGGACAGAAACGACCGTCAAAAATGCTTGAGTTTGCACACTTCTTATCAGAAAAGGTTCAATAAAGTATTTTCTTTTGTTGTTATGGGTTGGTCTAATGATTTAATGTTTCTCACGACTATGTCGTTTATGAAATAATGTCTGTGTGCATGTGTGTGTATAACAACAAACTGACAATTTATATATAATTGTATATGCATTGTTGTGATTTAGCTGGACTAGTGACTAGTTGTAACTGAAATAATAACATATCTGTAAAAATACATCATGTCATGTATACATCATGACTAGATGAGTTTGTCTTTACTATACACGTTAGATGTGATTCACCTCATAGTAACAATCATGTCAGATCGTCCATCCTTGGAGTGAGAGTGTAACGTTTTGACCATTTTGAAACTTATATGGTAGTGACATAGCCCTTAAACCCCACTTATCAAATTTCAGATTTGACAATATGGGACCCTTAAAAAAAACTCGACAAAAAAGTGACTTTAAAAATTATTTTTTTAAAAAATAATAATAACACCAGAGTTTTAATGGTATTTGTTTATTTATTTAACATTTTTGATCATTTTTGTTTACCGATGGAGAAAAATACTGATTAAACTCTTCTGCCTACATATTGTCAGTAAACTCATGGCACTGAAATGAAACTAGTTATAAATATCCATGCTGGTGATTCATCTAGTCAGTCTGAGTCCAGTCAACAGCAGTAAAAACCGCTTACGGTCAGAAACAGATCTCATGATGGCCTCGCAGATCTCAACAAATCAATCACACAGTCGTGTCTGGATGAACAACAAGCTGAAAATTAGCTGCTGGCAAACTCATACATCCAAAACCAGCAAAAAAAAAAAAGTCTTGCTGGAAACCTCGTAGTTCAGGCCTGTCTCTGCTTCATTCCCTCTCAGCCTGCTCCACTGGAGCAGCGCCAGACACTTTAACAGGCTAGAGATCCGTCCCATCCGTTAAACACCCGCAAACAATGAGAACGGGGTGCAACCAGAGCCCACTCCTGCTAAAACAGCTCAGACTCACTCTTTTATTACTGCATAGTGGATATTTCACACAGTTACACTGAGAGCGGCTCTCTTCACAAAGCACTCAGTGATGCTGCTGCTGTAATTATTATGTTGTCTTTTCTCTTCTACTGTAGAGTTATAATCTAAGCATTACATTACTCAGGAATGTGTCATTTACTGTGGATTACAATCTCAGTTAAAATGAATGACTCTAAAGCATTCCAGATCACAGTAAATGTTTTGTTGTGTCTGTATACAGTGAGGTCACATTAACAATGGATTATATTCAAGACTGGCATACTGTATATAACAGCAAGTTCTTTTTTTGTTTTTTTTATCTTCTGTATCTTCTGCTCACTAAGACTGCATTTATTTGATCAAAGATACAGAAAAATATTGTGTAAAATTGTGAAATATTTTACAGTTTGAAACAGCTGTTTTTTATGTGAATACCTGTTGATATTTATTTCTGTGATGCGCAGCTGAATTTTCAGCATCGTTAGTCTTCAGTGTCACATGATCTTCAGAAATCCTTCTAATATACTTATTTACTGTTCAAGAAACATTTCTGATTATTAGCAATGTTGAAATAGACTTTTTTTGTAACATTGTAAATGTCTTTACTGTCACTTTTGATGAATTTAATGCATCTTTGCTGTCTTTATCTTAAGTTCTTTGCAGAAATTCAGAAATTCTCGTTCGTTAAAAAGTTTTGCGATGTTAAAAAAAAACTATTTTTTATTTACAAATAAAAAAAAGAAAAACAGTAGTTTAGGCTATACCTGCGACAAGATCCATTATAACAGAAGCAAAAAACAGCCAATAAACTCACTAAGATATGAAAGACTCTGACACAGCAAACATAACAGAGGGCCTTTCATCTCGAAAGAACAGACTCCACACAAGTAAACACATCTGTAAATCTTCACATGCACCCCATGCTGTCTTCCTGCCTTTGTCCTCCTTGAGCTCAGAGGCAACAGACTAAACACACACACAAACACACACACGCTCGTACACACGTATGAAGGAGTCCTCTCAAACTCACACACACGCATGTGAACAGAACTGAGTTTTACCATGGTATTTAGTGTTTTACTCTGATATCTGATGTGAATGTGAGCTGTTTGAGCAGAAGAGGGCGATGTTTTCCCAAAACTGAATAGATTCTGACTCTTTATTACTGACTGATTAAACTGCATCCTCACAAACTTCAAGTTCAAAAAGTGTGTTTGGAGATACCCAGAGCAATGTGGAAAAAACCGGATCAACTAACAAAACATCTGGCTGTTTACTGCTGTGTTTGTAGCTGGTTAGGACAAATACAACAAATTAAATTAAAGCTCGGTTAAATAGACAGGATTAGACCACAGTTCAATTAGGACATTTACGTAAGTTTTATAAACATGCCTTAGATTAAAAAAAGGCATTACTGGGGTCCATCTTAAGACATGTTTTAAGATCAGTCAGTGCAAGTTTCTTTCAGCTGAAACAGCTCAGATTTACTTTTTAGTCTAGGATTAAGCCTTGTGTTTAAACTAAATAAATATTAGTAATAAATGGTAATAAAAAATACAACTGAAAGACTTTTTTGATTTAGTTTTCATTTATCACCAGTTAGTAATTTTAGTGATTTTAACCAATATTATTAAGCTGCCAAGGCAATTTTAAATTTTTTTGTTTAGTTAAATTTTTTTGTCTAATATTTATATTTTATTTTAGCATTATTTCAATTAACAAATAATCTTTTTAAATAGTTTTAGTTATCAGTAATAACCCTGCTAATTTGTAATTAAAGTCACTAAATTCTCGTTTGTATGAATTTCATGGACAATTCAAAATTCATCCCAATCTGGAGTTTATGTGTGAATAAAGTGCTTTCTTGTGGAGGGGTAATAACTGTTAGGGTCTACAGCAGAGTAACAACAGCTGAGGAAACTCAGACTAAACTAGGCCACTGGACAAGAGAACAGATGAAGACAGACGAGACTGATGTCAGTTTGAAGCTGGCACGACCTGCTGAATACTAACCACACACACAGCGTCTGTCCAACAAAGCCTGCATAACATCGCTACTTGTTTACCAAGAACACCGACTCAATTACATTCTGTGCTTCAGCTCGAAGACCACCAGAGTGACTGCTATCTAGAAAAGACCTGTGAGCCTCTAATGATAAAAGCAACTATTATTCTGACACAAAAGCTTTTGAGAGTCACTCAAATGAAAAAAGTACAAGCATGTAATGGGCTTCTGTCTGTCTTTGACTTCACAGACACTAAAGCACCTTTTCAACAAACGACAGACCAGAAGTCAGAGAGTTTCTATCAAATGTATATATTTTGAGAACAGATTTGAGCTGATTTAAATGCATTGAAATTTAATTTTTGCAGCTACATCATATACGATCTTCAGACTGAATAAAAAATATGAGTGAGAATGATCAGCATTTGTCCTCAAAACTGTTTTTACTCAACAGTTCAGTAAAATGGATGGTCACTTGTCAGAAGATTTTTTTATTTTTATTTTTTGGAACCAAGAGCGATATTAAAAACATTTATTAAAATATTAAATATTATATTGTTTTAAAATATTAAAAACAATTATTATTGATTTAAGTTAAGCTGAATGTTACATTTAATAGTGATAGTACAGTATTAGATCTTTCTTATATATTTTTTATAACAAAACATAAAAGATAAACTAAAGCTAAAACAACTATTAATTATGGATTACAAATAACTTTTATACTAAACTGGCTTTACTTAATCATGTAATGCCAACTTTTTCTACATTTGATAGCTCGGTCAATCCTTAAAAGCCAAGTTTGTTTGACAAAATAGAACATTTTTCATAGTTTGTTTTTTTCTTTCAGATGTATTGGAAGTTCGTTTTGTGTGAAAATATACATGCATATTAATTTATTTGTGAATAGGCAGAATTTAACACGAATGTTGTAACACGTCAGCAACCAAGCCGTGTCAGTTTCTTGTGTTTCCAGAGAGATTTCTCACATGGAATTTTTTTAAGCTCAGGTAATTTTCCCAAAAAAGCCAATATGTGGAACTGAGCAACAATGAGCAAAGAGCAGAACCCAGAATTAATAAGTCAAGCCATTCAGCTGCCATTGACATGGAAAGTACCGTAAACAGACAGCATTTTCCAGGATTATACAAAGAGGATTATGGTTAGGATTTAAAAAAAAAAAAAAGTCATCATCGGATGGAAAATAGTGCATTGCCAAAAAATTAGGTTGAGCCTAATTCAGCTTCTGGTCTAACACATTCACCCATGCATCCATGCAGTCATCTGTGGGCTTCATCAGAGAGCATGACGTCTGTGGAAACCAGGCTGGGCACAGCCAATGACATGAGCAGCTCAGGGAGGGGCCAACAGGAAGTCCGAGAATGTAGATTTCCCAATGCAAACTTACAGGAAAGCCCTGGGATTCCCTACCGCTCTGAGAGAAACGCTATGTCTGGCAGTGTGACTCAGTGCTAATGACGAGATGTGTGTGTGTGTGTGTGAGAGGCACGAAATAGCAACACCCTATGAAAACATTACAGACACCACTGTAGAGTTCTATAAATATCTTCAGCTAAATATTCATAAGAATTTCTTGCAATCACTGCAACTTCCTCTTGTATAATCATTTTTGCATAATGCACAAGTCTTCAGCGTCACATGATCCTTCAGAAATCATTGCTGATTTGATGCTCAAGAAACATTTCACAAAAGGTTGAGGAGGCAGTGAGAAAAGGCCCATAGTTGACTACTTAGCATGAGGAATGTGCTGTCATGGTTAATTTTAGCACTGTGACGTGACTTCATTTACAAGAAGACATTCACAGAGAGGGTCGAGATTCACAGTCGCTCTATAATGAATGTCTGCTGAGAAAAATCTGAACTTTCCTCTGTAACACTGAGCTTTTACACACATTCTGGCTGTGCTCTGAGATGCCCTCATGTGAACTAAAAGGACAGGAATAAACCAAATGGATGATAAATCTTTTTCACGACAACCTGTGGGATGAGGAAAGCAACATGAAAGTCCTCACACGCTCCAAGAAGAGGTGAGCTCCAGCATTTGTGATGCTATCGATCAAACCGGCTCATCCTGAGCATGCATGGGCATTTACAGCGTGAAATAAACCAGTATATGGTTACTACTGACCACAAATACCCATTTTTAAGGAATATCTCAGCTCCTTTAAGCATCTGTATGAATGATAAATCTTTGTTCATCATGGATGCTCTCCTTATTAGCTTGACACTGATCATGATAGGGATAGATAAATAAAACGGTAACACAAACACACACACACACACACACAAGATGAGCCTCCCGCTATTTGGTTTAAGAAAGTTGAGTGACTTGAACATGACTTTATTGAAAGGATAACTTTTTGACCAATAAAACTTTTAATTGTAGTGATTTTTTTTTCACTATTTTGTAATTCATGCTGCTTTTGCGATGTAAAAAAAGGTGGTCACAGAAACTTTGCGTTCTAATGCAAAACTACTGCATTTTCACTTTGCACTTTCCTCTACAACACAAAAGTTTTGCAAACCATCACAAAGCTAAACACAAATATTTCATTAGGTTAACTTTTTGACCAAATAAACTTTGAATTTTGTCTATTATTTTGTCATTTATTGTGTAAAAAGTTTGTATGTCAAAACAGTGAAAATTAAAATAAGCGCAACTAGCTCTGTTCTCTCACAAAACTTTTGCATTCTCCTATTTGCATTCATCTCTGGGGACAAATGTATCCCCAAAACACAGCTAAGTTTAGCCCCACACAGACAATCTGTCTGAACTTCCGGTCGCTCTGAAATAATGCAACGGCCGGACACTCCTCCCTGTTCCCTCAAAACAATCACAGCATTACTCTTGCTTATCTCTCACACAGCATTAACATGGAAATATTTAGTAACATACTTATTAATGCATCTGACATTGCATGTAGTGTAACAATGAAATAATCTATCATCTGACTTTATTTTATTATTCTCCTAGAAGGGAATCCCAAACACTTGAAGAGTTCAAGGCAGAGCAGAGCAAAGTTCACTCAATCTAATCTGACTAGAGCTGTACCTTTCAGAATGGTGATCTCATGCTGAATGGATCTGGAAGTCATGACTGATTGGTGAATATCTTCAGGAAGCTCTGTCTCTCTGTGTCTTTTCTTCAGTTTTTTGGCTTGTGGTCAAGCGGTCAGCCTGTGGTCTTATTGCTCCTCTTCCTCACTCACATACTGTGCTGGAGTCTGTCCGTGTGCCGCCCATCCCTTCCACCAAAACTCACCCTGAACTGTGAGCATCCTGCCTGAGCCAATCCCTCATTCATATTCATGACGGCCGGCCAATCCCTGCACTGCTGCATGCATGCATTAGTGATCAAAGCTATGAGCAACAGGCAAATGTTTCAGTTTCCACAAAAATATTGGGCAGCACAACTGTTTTCAACATTGCTAATAATCAGAAAAGTTTCCTGAGCAGCAAATCACGTGACACTGGAGACTGGAGTAATGATGCTGAAAATTCAGATTGGATCACGAAAATAAATTATATTATACAACATATTCACAAAATTAAATTGTAATAATATTTTACAATATTACTGTTTTTACTGTATTTTTATCAAATAAACGCAGCTTTGGTGAGCAGAAGTGCCTTCTTAAAAAAAACCAACACAAAAAATATTACTGACTCCAAACTTTCAAATCAAGGGTTTAAATCTGTAAAGTAATCAATAGTAATGTTTAGCTCTATCCTTGTGCAGTCTTTTGTTTTCCTCTGACCTGTTGAAGTATTTTTTCCAGCTGACTAGAGAAGAAAGGCAGTATTTTTCCTAGGCAGAAGCAGAGCTCATCTCTGAAGATTTGCTCCCCTGGACTTTACAGAAATAAGCATCCCACAGGAACAAGCACATTCCCAGCATACTTCACTTCAAACCCAATAAAAAACAGTTGCTGGCCAATAACAAAATATTTCTGACATTATCAGAATGCACATATAAAGTTATTTCATGTCAACTACCCATATATCAGTTTAAATGTACTGAAATCACAGCACTGTCACATGACGACGTTATTTTCATAAGGTTGTTCTCAGGTTATCGGATGAAAGTGTGCAGAGCTGAAATTTAGGCAAACAGAAAGCTTAATTATAGTTTTGATACAGTATGTAGCTGCTTTTTGAAAAGTATGACGATTTGGGTGAAAGTCAGGACTGTGAAGAAACCTTTTATTGTGAAAAGAGTGAAGAAAGTGTTTGTATATACACGTAGCAAAGTTCTCATTAGAATTCATAAGAAAGCACCATATTTAACTAAAAATGACAACGACTCATGCAAAAGTCAACAAACCATGAATTACAGAAACACTAATTGATTACAGGAATAAGTCACTACATCCTCTCCTGGAAATCTCCGTTGTCCATGCTTTATACCATTTTGGTTGTATTTTGGTTTATATACAACCCAAATTCCAGAAACGTTTTTAAAATTTGAATAAAATGTAAACTAAAAGATCACATGAGCCAATATTTTATTCACAACAGAACATAACAAATGTTTAAAGAGAGAAATGTTACACTTTTATCCACTAAATGAGCTCATTTCAAATTTGATGCCTGCTACAAGTCTCAAAAAAGTTGGCACAGGGGCAACAAAAGGGCTGAAAAAGCAAGACATTTTGAAAAGATTCAGCTGGGAGAACATCTAGCCACTAATTAAGTTAATTGACATCAGGTCTGTAACATGATTAGCTATAAAAGAGATGTCTCAGAGAGGCAGAGGCTCTCCAATCTGTGAAAGAGCATGGAAAAATTTTGTGGTATACTTTAAAAACAATGTTTCTCAATGTCAAATTGCTTTTGCGCTTTGCAAATCTCATCATATACAGTGTATAACATAATCAAAAGATTCAGAGAAGCTGGAGAAATCTCTGTGTGTAAGGGACAAGGCCAAAGACCTTTGTTAGCTGCCCGTGATCTCTGGGCCTCAGACGACACTCTTCACTCATCACATGATTCTGTCATTGGCATTACTAAATGGGCCCAGGAATACTTCCAGAAACCACTGTCAGTAAACACAATCCTCCGAGACATCTGCAGATGACAACTAAAGCTCTATCATGATAAAAGAAGCCATATGTGAACATGGTCCAGAAACTCATCATGTCCTGTGGGTCAAGGCTCATTTAAAATGTATTGTTTGACAATGAAGAAGTGTTCTGTGGTCAGACGAGCCCAAATTTGGCATTCTTGTTGAAAATCACAGACGCTGTGTCCTCCAGGCCAAAGAGGAGGAGATCTTCAGCGTGTTATCAGCGTTCACTTTAAAAGCAGTATCTCTGATGGTATGGAGGTGTATAAGTGCATACGGTATGGACAGCTTGCAATGCTGAAAAGTATATAAAGGTTTTGGAGTAACATATGCTCCCCTCCAGATGACGTGTATTTCAAGGAAGGTCTTGTGTATTTCAGCAGGATAATACTAAACCACACACTGCAGCTATTACAACAACATGACTTCTAGTAGAAAAGTCTGGAGCTGAAGTGACCTGCTGCAGTCCAGATCTTTCATCTATAGTGTACATTTGGCGCATCATTAAACGAAAATGTCAAAAAATGTCTTGAACTCTTTAGCAGCAAAACACCAAAACTCCTGAAACTCATAACCGTAATGCACAGACATCTTCAAACTGTTTTGAAAAGAAGAGGAGATGCTACACCATGATCAACATGCTGCCTTCCCTACTATTTCGAGACCTGTAGCAGGCATCCAATTTTGTAAAATTTCTCAGTTTAAACATATGCTACCTATGTTCTCTTGTGAATAAAATATTGGCTCTTATGATTTGAACTAAAAAACATACTGTAGGTTTCAAAAAAAAAATGTCCCAACATTTCTGTAATTCTGATTGTATTATGGCAGCGATGCTAAATAATTTAAGACATAAATATTAATATTGTAACTTGTAGTGTAAGTAAAAAAAAAAAAAAAAAAGTTACACTTCCTTACACTGCTTCTGGAACTACATGTCCTACAGACCTACAAATACCGGCATCTCATTAAACTGTATATAATCACAATCCCAGCAGAAACAACTGAATTCTGCTGTAAGTGGTCTCAGGAAATATGCTCATTAATAATTCATTATTCAGGAAAACCACCTCTACATTTTTTTAAGTAATTGCTTACAGATCACAATCCTCTACCCTGCTGATTGGCTGAGACAGATATGGCACATGCATGAACTCTCAGTGATGGTTCTGCAGTGGTTTATGCACAGTAAGCATGAGGAAATCTGATCTATGGTATTACATGCACTCTCACTCAGAAATAAACACCACCCTAAAGAGACGGCAACCCAACTGATTACAGGAAGCACAAGCGCTGCAAATAATAGCAGCACTCCCAGACCATTCACTGCTGCTCCACCTGCAGATTACTGACACAAAGACACTTACACAGCACAGTTACGCTGGATTTACCTTCACATACCTGTTAAACAAACGCTCCAAGTCTCAATCTGACACCTGCTAACAGTGCTGCATGCTTGAACTTATAATAATAGTAATAATACTTACGATTTATAAAAAAATCTTTTAAGAGAAAGAACTAAATAATATTTTAAAAAGTTGAAAAATGACTTATATACTCTGAAAACTTTTTTGTGCAAACTGTCCTTTTCAGGCAAAACAATATAGGTAAAATTACTCAAATTATGAAGCATACTCTTCATAAGAAACAACTTCTTTCAGTAACTATAAAGTTAATTTTTTAATAATCTCTTTACACTTATGTCTTCTTAGGCTACATGCACACTACTGATCCTTAAATGGGCATGTACAATAATAATTAATATTATTAATTTTACAATTTTATTTAGTAATATTATTCTTGATTATTACAAAATAAAAATATTTAACAAAATAATATATTCTAATGCCAAAAAAATATATACACACTGTTAATTTCATAGCACACCCTTTAACCCTTTGCATAACTTAATTTAAATGGACCCATGACCTAAGAAATACATGATTTAAATAAATATACAGTATGCACTGTAAGTCACTGATTATACGTGAGCAGCCCATGACCTGCCAGTGTTTTCAGGCTCTCTGAATAATTAATTAGATGTTTCCCACAAATCATGCCACCCTACCTAGCAGCTTGAATGTGTAAATTAGTGAATCCAACCATGCGCAAATTGTCCTACTGAACTGAATGCAGTAATTGATGTAAAAATAGTTTTTAATATGATTTTACTTGAAAATTCATTCTGCTTGTGATTTATGAATAGCATGCAATGAATGGCTGTAAAAATCCTCTGTGTATGAGAGGAGCTGAATGGACTGTCAGCTGAGGTTGTTTCACTCAGTTTAAAGAGAGTGGCATGAAAAAAAAGCTGGGTGTCCTGAAAACATTCCAGTCCTCTTAGGTCATGCAATCCCACAAACACATCTAACACTCTGCTGATCTGGTTATTTGTGCTCTAGACTCTATTGAGAGCCTAAGTCTATCTATGGCCCATGAATGGACAGAAGTAATGCTAAGCAAAAACACTAGTAGTATCTATACTACACCAACCGACAAAATGATTAATAGCCTTGACCTTTGTGACCTCATAATAAAGATATCCATATGTGACCTTTTGATCTCAAAATAAAATCTGGAAGCATAAATCGTCATGCGTGAAATTCCGGTCTCAGCATACAGTATATCTTCTGTAGTGAGGAAATATGTTGTTTGTACATGACTGTCCAGTGTCATGCTATATAAATGAAGCCTTGATGTATGTTTTTGAAGATTTTATGGAGCGTTTTGGAATCTTCAGCACAGCTGCATCTGCGGACCACGTGACCTAGGCATCGGGTAAAGAGACGAGCCATTCGTTGTTGCAAAACTGCAAGAAACCAGAGAAAAGCTCCTGGACGAATCCTACAAGAGAGTTGTTCACGACGCTGTGGATCTCTGGCAAAGCAGTGTGCCCGCAGAGTGTGATCGTAAAAACATGGGTGGAGTGTGTAGCAGAAAGAATTTTTTCAGAGACATCTTGTTCACCCCCTATTATAAAGAGCAGATGATACAGATGCTGCATACGATCATCGGCCGCGAGTGCGATCCTGAACGAGATTACGAGGGGGAAACAAGACGCATAAAAAAATCTCAAGAAACAAACAGACGTTGTAAAAGGACTGACCAAATCATGGCATGAATTGACAGACATATGCGTAGACAGTTCCGAGCATCCCTCCGTAATGTTTAGAAAAATCCTATACGAGTTGTCCGTAGCTGACAAGGAGATGCAAGTTAGCGATGTACTGTGTATGTGTACATACGTGATCGACGTATGTGTGAAACTTGATTAAAAAAACAGTTTGAGAAATGGTTGAAATTCTGGTAAACTACATACTAGATCTCATGTGTGAAATGTCTCTACTGGTTTGACAATCTGTAACATTACCCCATCTGTTTTTATTATTATTATTGTGTAACCGGTTGTGATGTTCAATTATTTTTAATAAATGATTCATACATAAGGCTTGTACATTTAATTCTTTTCCGAGGTTTGAAACATCAACATGTCTGAGCTCATGAAAAAAGTTTATTACACACCTGACGACGCTGGTTCTTTAGGAGGTAAGAAAACATTAAAAGATGCTGTTTTAAAGGATACTGGCATACGTCTGAGTGATAAACAGGTCTCGACTGGCTGGCGGGGGAGGATGCTTACACATTACACAGGACCGCTCCTACAAACTACAAACGCAATAGAGTCGTGGCGTATGGGATGAATATACAGTACCAAGCAGATCTCGTTGACATGACGGACTATTCCAAGGAAAATGATAATAATAAATATTTGCTGACCTGTATAGACATATTTAGTAAGTACGCTTGGGCTAGGGCGCTAAAGAATAAGAACGGTGTCGAGGTTTCAGCCTAACCGTAAAAAAAATATTTGTAAGTGAAAAAGTGTTTAAGGTGGAAAAGATTTCAGGTGAGAAAAAACAGGGGCGAGCCACACTAGTTTTAGTAAAATGGTTAGGATGGCCGTCTAAATTTAATAGCTATATAGACAAAAAAGCTTTGTTGGATCTGCAGAAAGCTTAAAACACACAGTCCTTTAACTGTGGGGTCATTCGAGTAAAGACGAACCATGGATGATCATGGTTTCTATGTGACATTGCCATGCAATGCTTCTCTGTCAGTTTATCCTGAAAACCGTATATCTAGTTATACGACCAGGATAGCAAAAACTATAAACCTTAAGGGTGAGTGGCAAGTAGGTCTCGCTGAGATTGAATACCCTAGCTGGTATACCTTTAACGACGGAGATGGGGTTTTCAGCCTAAACGTATACCCGTCCCCGCCCCAGAAACATGTTAATAACCCTGACGAAGAGGTGTTTAGAGGATTATCAGTGTTTTCCATATTAAGGAAACTTCAGATAGAAGGTGGGTACTATGAGAATGTATGAGCCATGGTTCATGCGATAAACAAAGTTCTTGCACCAACGGGGGTACTGGCTTATGATCAATTAAAAAACAAAGCCCAACATCTCAGTGAGTTTCTACAGGAATAAATCCTGATGATGCTTTAGGACGGTTTATCATTAAAAATGATAAAATGGTTTTACTATTTGTGAAAAAACTAAGATCTAATGCACGTAATGAATTTCTTTTTTCGTGTATTCATTGTGTGCAAACGTGTAATACAGCTACGATGCATGATCATAAATAAATGCTCTTAAACAATAACATTGGTTTCACACGCGTTTTATTTTAAAAATATTCAAACAACAGGCACACATTTAAAGAAACATTCAAATTCCAAGAGTTGGTGATTTGAATGAGGGTTAATCCTTCATAGTACGCGAAAGTCTTTTTTTAATCGCTTTTTTAAAATGCCATGTAGGCTAAGGAGTGTGTGTGAGACCTCCGGGGTCGTTTTTTAAAGAAGTAATCATGCTTCTTACGTGCTGATTAGGCGCCGTGGAGAATTGTATGTTTAATTCTGCAATTGCGTGTAGAAACACTGACCATCCAAGAGGTCTTCTATCAACTTGATGTGGGGCCGTAACGTTTTTTATCAAATCAAGCATGTGGGAGCCCGGCACGGCTTTACACAAACTCCCCCAACTCGTTCCAAGCACTCAGTCCTTTAGCTTTAGACATTTTGTCTAATACGTATCGGCTGTTTTTCATGCTTTTTAATGGTACATTCTTCAGAACTTCAGCTACGACAAACTGATTGTTACTGGAGAAAACGTTTCTACCCTCCCCGAGGGAATATACGTCGCAGTATGAAAGGAGAAAACACGCGGAATGGGATAGTATGCTATTTTGGAAAGAGCAAATAGTTAAAAGAATAAACGTATGTATATATATATATATATATATATATATATGTATATGTATGTGTGTGTGTGTGTGTGTGTGTGTGTGTGTGAAAGTTTATTAACCTTTTAAACGGTGATAATTTCTGAGGACCGTGGGAGAACACGTATGTATCTGGAAATGACAGAGAGATATGACCGTGTCTAACTACTCCATAAGGGTAAACAAGATGTGTCGTTAGAATAACAGTGTCGGTGTAAAATGCATAAGTGCCAAAAGACAATATCCGTGCCACATATGAAAAAACATTATTGATTAACGTCTGTGAAAATACGAAATAATCACGAGCGTGACATTTCTAAAAGAAATGTCATGGATATCCGTGTGAAACCTCCCTCACTGTTATTTTCACAACCTTTAAAAAACACAGCTCCGACATCTGTGAAAATTCCAAAAATGCTTAGAGGACTTTCTAAAATCTAGCATAGGTTGACCCGAGATGTGGTTTGTGTTTCAGTAAAAAGTAAATAAACACTACAAAATAAACACGACCAATGCCTATAAGGATTAATATTTAAAATAGATTAGTATTTAGATTAGATGTAAATTTTAGTTAAATAATTAAAAATGTTTTGTAACACAGACGGGGTTCGATACGATATCAAAATAATCTTCAATTTCACGCCATGACCTCGTAAGCCACTGCGCCATCGGATAATTAGATAACAACTTAAATAAGAAAAGCTAAATTGTTCGATCCTAAATAAATACTTTTAGACGCATAGGCAGTCTGTTCATTTAAATAATAAAGTTAGGTTATCCGCCTCATTTAAAAATGTTTTGCAAAGTCTTGAGTTTTTCTTTCACCCCTGAAATAACAGGAGCTGTAGGGGTGTGAAACACACACTCACACTGGCGGAGAGAGAGAAAGAGAGAGAGAGCTAAACTAGATACAATTTTGCAAAGCTCTCATTTGTCGAACGGTCAGGAGGAAAACTTTTTTGTCAGTTGGTGTAGTATAGGTACTACTCACACTCATATCTGAGCAGATGAGACTTTCAGTGAGTGTGTGTGTGTGTGTGTGTGTGTGTGTGTGGAAGCACTGGGACCTTTTGGCTCAGGATCTCCTCTAATCACTTGTCATTGTTTTGGCCCATTGTTACTGTTCCAAATTCATTCGCAAACACCTGACAGGATATCCATGTGTTTTGTCTTCAAATGCTTAATTTTTGTTTTGGTTTCCATTTAAAATTCACATCAGCATTTTTTCAACTTCAACATCTGTTTTCCAATGGTCAATATTTTCAAGATATTGACCAATAGTTATACATCATCACACCAGGCTCCGCCGACTGGTGTTCAGTCAACTTAACAACTTTTCAAAAGCAAATCAAACCTATTATTATCACTGATACTGTCCTCAAACTTCACAGGAAACAGTATACAGATACACATTCAGTTTCTGACATAATGCTTGAGTCTTCTGATGACAGGACAAATGGAACAGTAAAGGAAACTTCACTTTGGCAGGAACAAGTGGATGCTGGTTAATTTTTAAAGGAATAGTTCACCCAAAAATGAAAATTACCCCACAATTTACTCACCCCCAAGACATCCTAGGTATATATGAGTTTCTTCTTTCAGATGAACACAGTTGCTTTAAAAGAATTAAAATCACTGACTTCTGGCAATGGATGTACAGTATGCACTTTCGAGACTTTTAATAACAAATTAAAAGTCAAATATGAGAAGTTAAAAACAAAAAAGGAAAGAAGAATTCAATATAAGAATGAATGCAGCTTACATCATACGTCGAGTCAGAGGTCGGCCAAAGAAGGCGAAACTCAACACTCTTGCGGAGGCGCATACAGCCGTTGCCAGAAGTCAATGATTTGAGTTGTATTTTAAAAATATATATGGACATACACCTAGGATGGCTTGGGGGTGAGTAAATTGTGGAGTAATTTTAATTTTTGGTTGAACTATTCCTTTAATGATGCCCAGGATCATGTCAGAGGATTACATGTTTGTTCGGAGCATTTTATTTAGCAACCAAGGCACAGTGTAACTGAGAAAATTGCTTATGTTGGATATATTTCAGTTTTAAACCATGAGGACAAGCCAGTGGATAACACATAAGCAGCATGCAAACTTTGCTGATATACAGTGGGTACAGAAAGTTTTCAGACCCCTTTTAATTTTTCAATCTTTGTTATATTGCAGCCATTTGCTAAAATTTAAGTTTATTTTTTTTCCTCATTAATGTACATACAGCACCCCATATTGACAGAAAAATATTGCAGATTTATTAGAAAAGAATAACTGAAATATCACATGGTCCTAAGTATTCAGACCTTTGCTGTGACACTCATATACATTTCTTCTGATCATCCTTGAGATGGTTCTACACCTTAATTTGAGTCCAGCTGTGTTTGATTATACTGATTGGACTTGATTAGGAAAGCCACACACCTGTCTATATAAGACCTTA
>JAUMHE010031040.1:2176-27388 GCA_032359235.1 Enteromius mattozi | reverse complement strand
ACAGGCTGCCAGCCGTGTATGATTACTCGTTCAGCGATCCTCTCGAAACGATGTTATTTGCAAAACATCTACTTTAGTGTAAATGTACCTTTTCCAGGTTACATTTCATCTGTCATTATACACATATATATTACTACAAAATGTCACAACTGAACAATCAGAATCAAGTATTGTAATGGCATGTCTTTGTGTTTATGAATTCTTGCGTCTTAGCTTTAGCCTCTTTGTGAAGGATCATTGAAGACAAGGCACTCTTTTGAAGCTGCGCGGCTGTTTGGGCGAGATGCGCCGCTGGACAGTGACGGAATGCCAGACGGTCTGATGAGATGAAAGAGAAGCTTCCCTGAGTTTCCACAGCGATATGATCTCACAGTGCCGCAGGTGCCATGAGGTTTAACTTTTAAGCTGGAACTGAGGTAGGGGGCTGGAAAACCAGTTAACCTAATCAGCCCTTGATAGGAAACAATGAAAAGAGCAGGAAGACAGCTCAAATGAAGAGAAAGAATTATACAAATTGCTGAACCGCTTGGAAACAATAAAATAAAATCTATATACTATAAGTAATATTTCAGTAATATTAATTCTATATCGGAGGTGGAGATTCAGCCTCGAATCTTTTGAGTTTGTTAATAGTTTTATCAATAAATATAGTTTTTCAACACATATTATACAGATATATTCAAAATGGTTCAATGCCATGTTCCTGCAGGATTTATATCAGCTGCGCTTTCTCTCTCCTCTCCGACACTGAGTTCATGTCACACACACCGCAGTCCTACATAGCCACGCCTCCTGTACACTGAGTGGCACTAAAACACACGTTCGTGATCCGTGGCACATTTTTATTATGTTGATATAGATATGTATTAAGGCGGTTCAGAATTCAAATATCTGTGGACTGCTGCTAAAAGTTAATGCTCTATCATGTTGGAAATATGCCCTACACCAAATCTAACCCTAAACCTACCCGATAATGTTAACAAAGGCAAAACTGAAATAAAAACACATTTGTTGATGCAACTGTGCCACTTCAACTTCATTTTACAGAGATTTGAACTGTTGTTGAACCGTAGTTACACGGGAGCTCCTCATCTCTCAAGTACGTCTCTGTATGTGAGCTACTGAACAAACCTACCGTCTATAAAAACCCATACATATGAAGCTGGATATGTGTGATGCTAACATTCAAAAGCATCAGTTTTCAAATATCCCAGCATGTTAATATTGTTCTGAAGTCATAACATGATATTTTTCAAGTAATTATGAGAAAATGACACTTTATTAATCAAAACTCTCTAAATTTGTGTGAAAAGGAATAAAAGGTGTCAGAGTTTTACTGCCTCTGGAAACTGCAGTGATATGTACTTATTGGTACGTACTTCGTGTCTCGCTACAAAGTGCACCAAGATACGTTTATGACATGAGACCAGGTATGTGTAAAACGTGTCATATTGTCAAATTCTAGGCATTTATCTTTGAGCAAAACCGTTCAAGTGCTCAGGTTATCAGAGTTCATTGCCTCTGAAACTTGTTTTAGTTTGTAACATAAAAAGTTAAACCCAAGTTTAACCTTTGACCCCTAAACCTTTAGGAATGCAACCCCGAATCGCTGGTTGCATTGTTCCAATAACCACCATAGTAGAGAGTGTGTATGCATGCATTGGTGTGTGTGTCTACAAAAGGCATTTAGAGTGCTGTCAGGCTTTGAGTGAGTCGGCTCTGCTATCACCCCGAAGGTTTTCTACGGGTCACCTGCTATAGACCTGAACTCAGAGACCATCTGGGACTTTTCTACTTTGGTACTACTGCAAACAAGAGGATGTTTGTCAGACATGCCTATGAACAATGTTTCCTATTGTAAAAATCAGTGGCTGGACAACCCACAACCCATTCAATCTCTGGCAAATCAGTACTCAGACACTCAGCTTCCTGTTAATCACCACAGAGTTCATTCAAAACCCTCACACAGCAACACAGAGAAACAAGAGAGAGAAGTGAGAGACAGGCTTGTGACTAGTACATTTACAAACCACCAACTAAACTACATGGACTGTAAGGCTTATTTGTGAATCTTCACAAATAACGGGGGGAGAGTTCTTGCCCAGAACAGAACCATACCACCAATCCAATCTATATTCTAATTGTCAATCTATTTTACTATAGTGGTCCTGACAGAATTACTCTCCAAAGCCACACCTGAACATGCTCAGGCAGACAAGAGGCTAGCCAGTGGAAAAAAAGGAAGATGGTGATTACCTCATGTCTCATTCACTGGTGAGAAAACATTTCAAAGTGCATAATATTACAATACACCATTCTCATTTGGTCTGTAAACATGCAATGGAAGGTGATGATGAGGCATTATGTCTTCACTGAACAAAGAGGTGTGCAAATACATACGTTGACAAGCAGGTAGGAAAGCCTCGTACCGGATGATTGGATAAACATTTTATAATCTTAACCTTCTAAATACATATAAATACAATTAGACCACTTAAAGTGCCCCTATTATGGGTAATGAAAGGTTCACATTTGGTTTTGGGAGTCCCAAACAGCAGGCTGACATGCATGCAAGGTCAAAAAACACTTTTCAATGATTCAGAGTCGACTCTTTCTTTTGAGAGACAATTAGGGCCCCGATATACTTCCAAAGAAGTTCGAAAAGGTTGAGCAACGGTATACTGTTTCCGAACATTCTGACACCCCTGCACTGGGCACTTGGGGCACTTTAACTTAGTGTTTGCTTTCGGGATGTGAAGAGACTTTCAACCAACATAACCTAACATAACATAGCCTGCCTTTATTAAATGTAACCATGTAAAGAGTTCATTTCAACAATCAATCAAACATCCTCAACTTATTGTATTTAGGTTTTTATGTTGAAAATAATTTTCAACATCAACATCATTTTTAACAAGTTTCAGAATCATTCTAGTGCTTCATTGACTTCTACTAAAGTGATATATAAGATATTATATCTATATCTATATTTCATATTATAGTACATATAAGTGATTGGAAAGCTTCAAATAGTGTAATATGGACATTTTTTCATCTTTCTGTACCTAAACCTGAAAAAGTATAGCAAACTGAAATACACAAACAAACAAAAGTTGGGATGTAGTAAGATTTTTTTTTTCTTTTTTTTTACGTTTTTAAAAAAAACAGTTAATAGTAATGTTGTGAAACAATAATGCAGTTTAAAACTATGTAGTTGTAATTCATTTATCATGTTTTAAAAAACACTTGAGCGTCACATAATCCTTCGGAAATCATTCTAATATGAAAATTCTAATATTCTAAACTTTTTATATTATCAACGTCAAAAGCAGTTGTTCCGCTTAGTATTTTTCTGGCAACCATAATTAATTTTTTCTTAAGGATTCTTTTAAAAATTGAAAGTTCAGTCACATTTTATTTCAGGGTCTCTTAACCAGTTGCTTATTACATGCATATTACTAAAATATTAGCCATTTATTAGCACAAATTATGCCTTATTCTACATGACCTTATTCTAAATCGCTAATCCTACCCAATACCTAAACATAACAACTAACTAACTATTAATAACCAGCAAATTAGGTTAATAGTAAGTAACTAGTTAATAGTGAATAAGTGTTCCCTATTCTAAAGTTAAAAACAACAGCATTTATTTAAAACAAAATTTATGTAAAATCATACATGTCTTTACTGTGACATATGATCAATTCAATGCATCCTTGCTGAATAAAAGTATTAAAGCATATATTATAGCTCCATCAATAAAACCATAACCATCAATTAAAAAAAAAAACATTAACCAATGAAAACCACAAAACAGTTAAGCAACCCCATTTTAAAACCAACTACCAATCTGAAAGCACTAATTAAACCCCACCTAAAAACATCAATCAATCAAACAGCCCAGATGTAAAACCATTAGACTTAAGACACATCAAAACGCTGCCCCTTTCTTTCACCCTGAATGCCCCTTTTTTCTAAAGTCTGTAGGAGTGGCGGGATTCCAGCGTACAGTCAGACTGTTTATGCCACGGATCACAGCAGACAGACATAAAGCTTTCACTCTGCCTCCCTCACATAGCGGCAACTACATTAAAAGGACATAAATCTGTGGGAATGGACATACAAGAATGTGTATGAGCGTATTAAAGAAAATAAACCTGATGTCAGTCAAATAAACCAAAGCCCTGCAGATGTGACGATGTCTTCTACCTTGTTTTTTGGTCAAGAAATGGTTTTCATCGTTCCCTCTTCTCTCAGTTTTGATTCACGGCTTAATAAAGAGGCTGTTCCTCTGACGTAACTTATACATGGAAAGCCATTATATAGTCAATTACGGTCAGGGTTTGTGCGAGGATGTATGGAGCCCTTATATGCAACATAGCTTTGTTTTTCTTGGAACATGCAAACTCCAATAAATCCCTTATACTGTATGAAGGGCCGGGAGCCAAAACCCAAACAATCATTTATGTAAAATATGAATGTCTGCTTTTGGAAAGTCCATCATTTTACTGTTTTTCTTATTCAACACTGTGGTATTTTATCCTCACAGCTCTTACTTGGAGGTCCAATGAGGACAAGATGTGCGTGTGTTGGAGTTCTTGAAGGCCGACAGTTTATTTCTGTTCCTGTGTCGCGACACGTTTTTGCCAACTCAGCGAAACCCCTGCAGCTTCTGGAGACAGAGCGTGGGTGAGAGGGAGAGCGCAAACCCACAGTCAAAACTTCAACGGCTTCTACTGTCCTGCACAGCCTCTGAAAAACACACAAAAGTCACACTCTTACATGATCATGCTCGAACTTCTTGGCCCCCAAACAGCTGAAACACAGTAAAAGGAAAATCACATGGCATCGCCGCCAGACAATATGGTCATAAAAGAGAAAGTGCACAGCTATGGTTGGCTTAAACAAAAGGACGGGGACAGACCGTCGGGCACCAGAGCCACATCCACAAAAGATGAAGCCCTGGATTACAGAGTACTGCAGAAAACCATATGACTGATACAAGACAGCCTGGCCTGAAAAAACCTCGTAAAACATACACTCATAATTAAGGAAGTGCAAAAAAAAAAGCATCCTGATATTTTTAAATCTCATCATTTTCCAAATATGTGTCTGTATATTTATATATTTGTTGATTACAAAACCCCATAGACCAAGTAAATGCAAAGTGATTAAATAATACAATTTATAAATATATATATGTGGTTGTCCTCATAGCTGTTAACTAAACTTAAGATTTTTTTTTATTTATATCAGTGATATTTCTGTATCATATTTAATATTTCTATAATAATATTATAATAATATATAAAAACATTTAAAAATACAACAAATATCTGATTGGACAAAAATCTTTCATTTGTATTATCTGAAAACGACTGTTTAAATTGATTCATGGAGATTAATCAAACTTTAAAACAGAGAAATTATGTTAAGTTTTTTGTGATCAGCAAAAACATTGTTAATATAGTCATATCTTACTCTGTTAACACAATGCATATTTTTTCTCCCTATAGGACACAAACCGTATTTCTAAAAAAAGTATCAATATCAAAATCTTGTTCTGAAGCTTGAGAAACAAAGCAGGCAACAGAACTTAACAAAAAGCTTTGTAAGCTGATCGAGCTAGTGAATAATCATTACAGACATATAAAATCTGAAGATACCATTTCTTTGCACCATTAGGCTCTGTAAACTATGAATATTCAATAAACAACCTCATGCCAGGACATGTCTCACACAGCCTCAGGTGAACTTTCCAGAAGGCAGCAGAAGGTGGAAGCCGAGCTGTCGCAAAAAGTTACAATGCCTATGACAAATGGCAACCTCACACACTGTTCAAACAATCACATGTCTTGCTGACAGGAAGTTCAGAACTGCAGGGATGTATGTGGCAACACAAAGAGCTTTAATCTTCCTTACAAAAGAAGGAAACATGGTGTGTGATTTACAAGCCAACACCACTACACGAGGATTCATCGAATCAAAGCAGAGACCCTTGAGTGTAACGGAGCCCATTTAAGTTTAACACTGCACTCTTTATTTCCTCTGCTTCTGTTCTTTTCCCTCTTCACCTCTTTTCTCTCTTCTCAACGCCTCTGCAGGAAGTGCACACTGGAGTTTATTTTTGAATCGGACAAAAGGAATGCATGCCATTTCCTGTTTATGCCGTCTCCATATGAACTTATGAAGAAATGCATAGGTCTAATAGAAGGGGTTTTCCTTGACACACTCATCAGACTCTCAATATCAGACAATAATTGTTTGTAAACATAGAGAAGCAAGCATCCAGTATAACAGTACAAATGAAAATGAATGAAATTTTTGGCCTTTTCAGAGATGGGAAAATGCAGATTATGACAGTGCTCCCAAACAATAGTACACAAACCGATATTCTTTGACTCCTGCTAATGATATGATACCAAATTGCACTCGGTCTTTCTTAAAATCCACACTTTGGTGATTCTAGTAAGTAGTCTACAAAGCAAAATGGTGGCACTTGGGGCACTCATGAGCTCTTCTGAACCAGAAAAAGACAAACAGGATACACTATATAGATATACAATATATAGACCACAAGTATAGACATCACCTTCGGACTAAACAGCATTTTAGGCTGAGAAAAAAAAATTAAAAGTCATGTTATGAGAGCCAAATCATTCATGTATCAAAGTACACTTTTGCATCCTTACAAAACTACAGGGGAATCAGAGTATGGGTGCACTATACTGTAAAAGCCCCAAAATTTGAGTCATTATGGAGTTTTTTGTGCTAAAAGCAGCATCTGCTTTGGCGTCTGCTGAAACAAGACAAATTGGTGGCTTCTACTGAAGACAAATTGAGAAGTCTATAAAAAGAGTATGCTTTAATGAGGAAAAATAAGAAATAAAAAGAAAATTCACTGTATGCCAAAACCTTGGTTTGAACCGAGACTGAGCCCTGGCAGGTTTTATGTGATCATGCGACAAAGACTTTAGTGCTTACACTATATATACAATACAAGTTAAATGACATTCCCATTGAAACAAGGTTCTCTTTATGTGGAACGGTTGTAAAATATGATATTCTCTTTACTACATTTGGGGGAAAATGTTTAAATATTAAGTAAAAAAAAAAAAAAAAAGAGAAGCAAACCACACGGTCATTAACATAAAAAAAACTAACGCAACTAAATATTCAGTTCCGTCATTTCGTCTCTAAGCAGATTAAATGAACAAAACAGCCTCTTTTTCTTTTTGCTTGACATAATCAAAATGAATTAAACTCTCTAACAGTCCTCACTCATTTTTCACACAGAGAGGGGTAACAAGTAAAAAAAGAAATGGAGAGAAAGAAGAGGAAAACGAAATAAGAGAAATGAACGGCTCATTGCTTGTGCATCCTACAGCAGTAGGGTCCCACACTGCGCCCAGTGGGGTTTACAGCATTATGGGTAATGAGAGGGGGAAAAGCGAAATGTTCTAATGGTTTAGAGCTGGGTGGCTGTCTTTTGGAAGTGAGAAAAAAAAAAAAGAGGAATCGTTGCTTTCTGTTTATAACATAGACACTGAACTTTAGCTGCATGTGTATGTGGTTGCTATTCAAAAGGTTCCACCTTTTTGAGTCTTCAGATCATAGATTACAGCAAACAATACAGGGCTTTCATGCAAACATATGAAAAAAGAAATCGGTTTCATTTTTATCCAATTGGATGTTTTTTTGTTGTTGTTGTTTTGCATTTCTTTTCTGGAATTTATGTTTTTCTTAATTTCCTAATGCAGAGGTGTTCTTTTGGGAAACCGCTGTGTAAGATGTCTGTGGTTAAATCCTCAGGTATAAACACATGGCATGTTCTACAGTCAGCACCTTTAGAAAAAATGTTCTCAAGACAGTGTTTACAAGTTAAAATCAATGTCACATGTTTCTTCAATGCAGCACTTAGGAGAAATTTTTTGTATAAATGTGAGTTTGTATCCGAAATGGTCTTTGATTAAATACATTTTTCCCATGGGTTTTGGGGAAAAAGAACTATCAAAGATAAATTATGCATAATTAAGTCTTAATTAAGGATTAAACATTTCACATTATTTCATCACAATTATGACGTAACTCTCAGAGAAGCTGTTCACCAGTCAAATGGATGTCTTTAAAGACTGATTGTGGATATTTTTGAGACAGCTCAAGATCTTAAGAGCTCATTTGTGAAAGCACACTTACAATTACCGCCCACATTTCCCAAACTAAAAAACCTTGCGCTGTATATCTCCAGCCACCATGTGCGAAAGCAGAACGTCACTTGTCAGTAGAAGTGTCACTGAATTTTCAACACTACGCTACAAAAAAACCCCAACTGTGAATGGAAGCTAAAATGATGACGTTAACAGCTGACAACTTTTTAAACTGCCTGGAATAAAACAAGAAGCAGCAACTACATCAAAACTGGAACTGAGCAGATTGGCTGAGTTTTTTGATTAACTTTGATTTGATATCAATTTTCACATTTGGTTTTCTTTCTAAGCATAATCAAACCAAACCCATCTGTCACAGTCAATCTTCAGACATAACTCCGCTGATAAAATGTGTAGTTATTTTGGCCATGTAGGGGAGTGAAATTGAGTTTGAATTGCTGTGTTTTTATACAGTCTTAACAATAAAGGCTCCAAAAGAAGGTTTTTGCTTTGAATGTCATTGAAGAACCATTTTGGTTCCCTAAAGAGTTTCTCACTGAACAGTTCTTAATATAATCAAGTAGGAAGACCATTTTAAAAATCGAAAGAACTTTTTTTACTAATTAATCTAAAGGGCATTTTATGTAATGGAATGGTTCTATGGACGTTAAAGGTTCTTCATAGCCCCACTGATGCCGATAAATAACCTTTATTATTAAGATTACAACCTAGAACTGATATTTTTAATTCTGATTTGCAGTCTAATCCAGCTCTTTCTACAAGTCTTTCAAAGCCAGCAAATTACGCTCCTCTCAAATTCCATGATGGCTACTTTAATTCCAATTAAAGAGATTGTATGTAAATATTACCTAAAAGGAATTGCAAAAATAATGATTTCCATTTCCGGAAAGTTTTCTCCCATCTGCCATGTTCAGCTAAACACATAGTCCCACCTTAAACTCATGCCATTGACTGAGTCAAAGTTGTTACTTAAAAACAAAGACTTTTGAAAACACACAGAGACATACTATTTACAGTTTTCGAAGAAATGATCATACAAACAGCTTAGTTATTCCTGAACACTAAGCTGGTATAAGAGATGGTATTTTAACACCAAACTCATTTACAAAAGTACATAAAGTATACAATCACACACTATGACTGAGCAGCAGGTAGTGGAAATTGTACATAATATCCCATATTTTAACTGCATATAAATGTGTTGCTGCAGCCAAAACCATGCCGTTTTAGTGCGATTTTTACCAACCAACCGCAGTCATGCTCCAGGGAGCCTGAGCTTGTGTTGTAAGTTTTCAGTGAAGAGTAGAAAGATCGTTAGCATAAATCATTTCTACGTTAAGGGCTGTTGGTGATGTAGATGCAGGAACGCTGGTAACGCATTGCCCCACACCACCCAAACGCTCCAGATGGGGACAAAGTTTATGCAGATTGGCTCATTAACCTCACTGTGCTGATCTCTCCACGGTAATGACACACGCAGCACGCTGGGACTTCAATAATCCATCTCAACATCCTCTCCACTCAAAAGATTACAGTGTGGATGCCACATCCCCGGCCCTGGAAATAGCGAAGCCTCTACATATGCGAGCGCACACGCTCAAGCGCACCCAGAAAAAGCGTTAGAACAAAAGCAGCTGGTGTCATATTCCCCCTGAGGTGTTTCTGTTAATTTTAATTCCTCAGACAGAATGGATGAACATCTCTTTGAAGCGAAGCCCATTCTGGAATATTTTTCCCAAAACACCACAACCACACATTGAGGTATGCTATCTGTATGTGTGTGTGTGGATTTTGTCGAGACTTGGAATGGGCGTGGCTTCCCTCAAGACACCCCAAGCTTTCTTTGGGTTTTAGAGCTGCCTTGACTTCTGTTCTGTGCGTATGAAAATTAGTGTTTACTATTGGTGACTGCTTTTCACTGTTCGCGATGAATGCCCACATTTATGCCACTGAATACCACACACCTCTGAACAAAACTACTTCTTTTACTTTTCACTTGAAAAGCAGTTAATATGCTCCAGCAAGGAGTCTTGGATTTCTGGGACATTTGAAAAGAGCTGCACTCAAACTATCAGTTTTATAATATTGGTAAAAGTAAAAATCACACACACCCAGTAAATTATCCTGTGGACAGCACAAAACTGTAGCTCATTATTTGGATTGTAGTGTCCTTTGTCGTGTGTCTTTTTGCTCTACAGAGATAGCAAAATGGTCTCAAACTAAAATACATTTGTACACTACATGTTCAAACGTTTGTGGTTGGTGGTTTTTGTATAATTTTTGAAAGACGCATACCAAGGCTGCATTTATTTGATTAAAAAAATACAGTAAAAACAGTATATTTTACAATGTAAAATCACTGTGATCTATTTCAATAGTTTTTTTTAAATGGAATTTATTCCTGTGATGACAAAGCCAAATTTCCATCAGTCTGCAGTGTCACATGATCCTTAAAACATTCTAATATGCTGATTTGCTACTTTTTCAATGATCAATATTAGAAGCAGTACTATTTGTGTGAAAGAACAGCATTTATTTAACATTGAACACTTTTGATCAATTTAATGCAACCTTGAGGAATAGAAGTATTAATTTCTTAGAAACAAACTATTTAATGATATTGTATGTTTGAGATGCACTTTTATCTTATGTCTTGTGCAAGACAGCACAACTTGCAAACCTACAATTCCACAAATATGGAGCCAGTTTAAAGAAATGTTAAGACTTGTAGCTCAACACAAAGCAGTATGTAGCCTCTTAACATAAAAACATAAAAATATGCTTTCCTTGTATTTTCACTTAACCCGGAGAGACCAAGAAGTCAGTCTAAGAATGATATAACGTCAGAAAAATAGAACATGTTTTTGTTGTTTTGTTGACTGAACATATATTTCTGTAAATGTAATTGATGAAATAACTAGAAGACAAGAAATTCAGAGCAGACATTATGGCTGTGTATTTCATTAGGATTTGTTAAAAACAAACTCACAGATTCTAAAAACATTTGTTCTTATAGTTCTTATAAAACTAAAACGGTCTTTTTTATGAACCAAAATGACTAATTTTAATTTTGCCCTAAATTTAAACCATATTTATTCTCTATCAATCTAAAGCTACAACAACCTCTTTTTATAAAAGGTTTTGCTTGCATAAGTGTGCTTAAGACATACTATTTAAAATGCATTAATTAAAATAACCATGCTTTCAGTGACATTCATTCAATGACATAAAATTAAATGTTCAAATACTTTCTGAGGCCAGTGTATCTTACCCTGCAGATATACCTGGCATTAAAAACATTGGATTTGTGTGTCTTATCACACTGTGTGTCCTATTCATAAAATAATAGAAGCCTTTTCTGACGCTGTTTGGGCCTGTTTGCTGTGTGTGAGAGAGAGAGAGAGAGACAGAAAAAGAGAGGAGGGGGTGTTCTCTCCAGACACCCATTGCTGTTGATCATTATGTCTGTGTTCAGGTGTCTCTGAGGGTGGCAGTAGGTGGAGAGAAACCCGGGAGACAGACAAAGAAGGTGGAGTGTGTGTGTGTGTGTGTGTTGAGGGGGTTCACTTTCCGGTACAGATATAATCATACAGCCTGTAATATATTTAACAGTCGTCTCTCTCGGTCTGTTGCGGCTTTCCATGACCTTACTTTATCTCACTGCAGACCGGAACGGCAACAAACAGATTTCATATATTGCAATTAGACACATCTGGAACCTGTCAACAACACCAGATGGATTTTAGTGATCAACTCGATTCAGTAATCTACTTTTTCTTTCAAACAGTGACTCGTCCACACAAAACACATCAACCGTTGTAGTTAATAAGTAACAATTACTGTAGAAAAAACTGCAGAGAACAACGAAACTGAAACCCAGATTAAAGGTAATCATCCACATTTAACTTGTCACTAAGCCAAGTTTATCTCCAGCCCACATACAAGCATCAGTTTACTGATTTAATCTAATGATGCAGCGGTGAAGATGAGAGTCTGGGCGCTGAGATGACTCACGCCACCGTCTGTGATCAGACCGACAATGGAAAGCAGTCATACACTAGAGGTGAAATCCAGGTGATCTGGAGAGAGCTTTTCATTTACATGTTTAGAAAACTAGAAATATCATCTCTGAGCAGACGGGGAGTGAGGGTTGTAATACTTTCCGATTTGCATCTACTGAAGCCACAAAGATTGCTGAAAATGGGACAGTGTGTACACCTACATTTTTAATATGCTTACCACTTGAAAAATGAAAAGGTTCACAATTTAAAAATCTGCATGCCACAATAAATGAATGCACGTAATTTAAAACATCTGTGCTTTTAATTGAAGCTCACTCTGGGGATATCTGCAACAATAGCACTCTTTGTATTTGACTTTAAATTTACATAGTTTAGGGGTAAACTGTACATTTCTAAATGGCTTTAATTTGCAGCAGACAAATTTCGGAATACGATATCAAAGTTTGACATAGCACAAAAAACATAGTGAGTTAAACATGTTGAAACAAAATGGGTTACAATTACCAGTGTCCCCTTAAAAAGAAATTTGCAAAAAAACAATTTGCACTGAGAAATTGCAAATAAACGGAAAGTAACATCAAATTAAACTTGAAATTTGAAGTAAAAACACTGAGATTGCTTTTTTTGTAAACATAAACGTACACATTTAATGCTTCTGTGAATTGCATGAATTATTAAATCACAAAAGAAAAAAATACCTTAATATTTCTTCTTATGCAAAACATGAATATTTACAATTTTATATTTTTTTATGTTGTAGAAAGATGATGGTAGTTCAATAAAAGGTTAATATTAAATATATAGAGAGGTTTTTGTGTAATAAATAATGATAATAAACATAAAGAGAACAATCATATATAATTAAATAAGGGTCAACGAAAAACATCTATAGTGATTTTGATGTTACACCCTGAGAGGCAAAAAGTGGCTTTTAAAGATCTTTGTATGTATATTATGCTTCAAAATAAGACAAACAGAAGCTTCTTTACTATCGGATTTAACTTTTATAAGCTAATACTACAGATACTACTCTGCGAAATAAATGTAATTCATAAAAAATCTAAATAACCTGCAATAAAACTTTATAAACTCTAGCAGCGATGCATAGATCAATCTGCAGATAAAGCACTTTTATGAATAAGTTCTTGGTGACACAGTTCCTATTTCATGCGCAGCCACCACCAGCTTTTACTTTGATTTTACCTTGATTTCATGAACAAAATCTGCAACCTGTGCATTGTGAGAGCAAAGTGAAGGATTACATACCGTCTTTAAAATCTTAAGAAGATATAAAGGAAAGCAGTCCACGTAAGGAGCATTGCAATCGCTTCCGAAATGTCTCCGGATCCTCCAGCTGGTTGGATCTGCGCCGGTCTCCACTGAATCGCTGTAGTTCCACTCGCGCTCTCAATGATTCCACAAATGGGGCGGGGCTTTGTGTCACATGACAGGCTGTAGAACACACGATTGGCCACTGGGACGTAAGTTGACTAATGCTGTTGATTGTGATTGGTTCAGTGTAAAGCTATTTGACGTTGAGTTCAGAGTGTGTTAGAATTTTGTGAAGGGGGGGAATAGCGGGTGGGTGGGGTCCTTCAGAAAAAAAAAAAAGCAAAAAAAAAAAAAAGCAAGGCCCACATTTTCTGCGAGTCTGTCAGTGTGGAGGTTTCCATCCTAAAGATGCTTAAAAACGTATATTATTCATGAAAGTAAAGCTATTTTTCTTTCTTTCTGGTTTTTTTAAGTGCAAAAGACTAGTAACTAATGTAGTTATATGATTCAGGCATTTTCAAAGAAAAAATGTGAGCAAAAATAAAATGTTTTTACAATATATAATATTTTAAAATATTAGATATAATTTGATAAAATTATATAGTTATATATGTAAATCTATTTATGTATATCTATAGGCTATCTATCTATATCCATCTATATATATATATATATATAATTATTATTACTACTAGTAGCATTAGACAGCCATTATAAACAATAAACAGTCTGGATAAACACACTGAATAATGTAGCAAGCATATTTTGCATTTAATTTGGTCCCTGGATGCTGTTTTTGTTTTGTTTTTGTTTTTTGTTTTTTTGCAGTGTGTTCACAATAGTCATGCATTGCTTGATTTGCTTTTTCCTCAGCCTGTACACTTCTTGTTTATCCACTAACCACAAATCTGAATGAATTTGCTTGGCTTAAAGGAGAACGTGTATTGCTATTGGGACACTTTTAAGCCGAATCATTTGTCTTCCTTCTGGTCAGGTTAGCAGAAGGAAGCATTAAAGCATCCTTTAAACAGTTCCACTGAGGTATGTTTTTGACCATCATCTGGAACAGATTAAATTTTCATTGACAATTGGTTCCCCAAGACCTATAAAACAACAAAGAGGAATGAAAAACATTAAGAGTGCTTCTCCTCTGTGCTGTTTCTGCTGAACCGCAGAGCTCTGTGACACATTTCAGTGAATTATTTACAAAAGAAAACTCAAAATAGGATTCAGTCCTCCTTTTGCGAGCAACGAGAGTCACTCCTCAAAACTATCAGGATCAAACAGCTTGTAAAACAGATCTGTAAATCATCGTTTCCAACATGTATGACTTTCTTTCTTCCATGGAAAGCAAAAGGAAGTGAGAAGTCACGTTGAACATATTTATGGCTTGTACTGACTGGAAAAGAGAGGTCACTTTTTTAAAATTTCTCCTTTTGTGTTTTATAAAAGAAAGTATGTTTTCAATACAATCCTTTAAATAGAGTTAGGTTTAAAACAGTATTTGACTGTTGAACATATGCTTTTTTATCTGAATCAGTGTGGGAAAAAAAAAGATTAATTCTCAAATTGTGGCTCATCTTACATTCTGTCCCAATAGGCTCATAGAATTCTGTGTAATACTGCACACATTTCTGTCTATTATGTTGTCTGTTGAAACCACATTTTATAAGGATGTGGTAGACAGTGTGAAGGAAAATTAATCTCTCTCCTCTTCGCACACACACACACACACACTCGTGTGCTCAGTAGTTATTTGCAGGGTTGATAAATTCGCTCCTGCTAAAGGATAATCCGTAATGAAAGTGTTGCAGGTTTGTGCAGCAGAGGCTGGTTTCTGTCGTCTCCATGGTGATTTGACATAGACGTTTACATGTGGGTAAAAACATTTCACTGGGATGGGATTCAGTGCTGGAATTTATTGTTAAATTTAGGCAGGACATTTTCACAGTTATCTGCCTGACACCACAGAGACCACATCATGTAATGTGTTAGGAGAGAAACTCAAGCATGCTCATTATTACTATAAATTCCAAAAGCCATTTCAAAATCTGGAATCAAGAATCAATTGAAGTCTTGTTTCGCATCACGTAAATGTGCTAAATATATACCAGCAGGTTTTTAAAATTGCTATTGGATAAATTCTGGTGCTGCTTTGTAAATCAATTTAAATTGGGACGACACGTAATTTGGTGATGTAAAAACACCATTTGTGTGTGATCAGAATGATTGTTCCACCTTTTGTCACTGTCATCACGTGTGGAAATCTGATCTGCTACACTTGATTACCATGGCAACCTACCAAAGCCAGGGATTTAGCGGTATTGGTGCCAAACACTAGGGAGAGTGCAAATTTCTATGTGTGCATTGACAAAACCATATCAGTTAGCATTAGCTATAGCAGTGAATTATAAATTGACAAATTTAAAAATTAAAAAATGACAAATCAAAAGAGAATGAGAACAGAATCTGTATCCACCTTATATTATATCAATGCGGGAGTAAGCTATCTGTCTGTCAATGTGTGATATTTCTGATTTATTAGCTGCTATATGGAAATAACTAAAAGAATAACAACATGCAGTAAATGATAACAATAAAATGTTAATGAAAGAAAATAAATACTAACAATGGACTAAAAATGGACAATAATGGACAGCTAAAAATAAATGGAAATGGATGACACATTGCAGCTGTGTTAAAAACCGTATACTGTCTAAGTAGCTACTTATGGTGGCCTAGTGCACAACACCAAAAAATCTCTAGAACACAACAAATTCACAACAACACAACACATAGAACTAATTTCATTATGTTGTGACTTAATTGTTTCTGTTGTATTGTGGCTTGTTTCCATTGTGTTGTGCTAATTTAGTTGCATTGTGGCTTGTTTCCAATGTGTTGCGACTTTTTCCGTTGTGTTATGGATTGTTTCCATTGTGTTGTGACTTTTTTCCGTTGTGTTGCGGATTGTTTCCAATGTGTTGCGACTTTTTTCCGTTGTGTTGCGGATTGTTTCTATTGTGTTAGGACTTTTTTCCGTTGTGTTGCGGATTGTTTCTATTGTGTTAGGACTTTTTTCCGTTGTGTTGCGGATTGTTTCCATTGTCTTTTGCTAGTTTTTTTCTATATAGTAGGGAATATATGTGATTTTGGATGCAGCATATTATTACAGACAGCTTTAGTCTTTCTGTGTGACTGAGGGGATGGAGGTGCTCCCGTGTCGGATCTCAGAATGACTGGCTGATTGCTGACATGCCTTGAGTTAGGGCAGATGTTTGCTAATTGGAGTGGTTAGGTCTTAACGAGGGGAGAGGTCCTTAACAAGGCACCCACTGTTTTAGCCAATGACACATTGCCCAAGTCAGCTGCTGATAATAAGTGCTACCAAATCCTTTAGATGATAAACAAAAGATCATCAAAGAATCAGGATTCTGTTTGGAATTCTGATTGCTCTCAATTTTCATATTTTGAAACAGGAAATATCACAGGAATTAAGTACATTTTAAAACATACATGTCTTTTAAATTGTGATATTTCACAATACTGTTTTTACTGAATTTTTGAAGTTTTTTTTCCCAGAGCTGTCTCCTTACTGAACTCTGCCCCATACTGACTTCTTTGCTATAGCAACCTGTACATTATGTTCATCTACTTGTAATTCCTGATTATAGTTAATACAAACTGTATATTATGTTCATATTACTGTACATCCATCTGTAAATATTATCCAGTTTCTTCTTGTACATATCTTCTATAAGTGCACTTATAACTTATACCTATATCCTGCACTTGCTGCTTATTGCACTCCTGGTTAGACCTAAACTGCATTTCGTTGCCTTGTACTTGTACATGTGTAATGACAATAAAGTTGAATCTAATCTAATCTAAAAATAAATGCATCTTTGGTGAACATAAAAGACTTCTTTAAATATATATATATATATATTTGAATGATAGTGTGTGAATGTTTATTTGTGTGTGTTCCTGTACAGTGCATGCAAGTGACGACTCATTAGTTGACATCCTATATACAGCTCAAATGCGAACAAATCCTGGAGTGACATGAGTGACAGAATAACAAACCACGTCTGACACATTTGTTTTTCCGTCATTGTAGGGGATTTTCCACTGACTGTTATTATTTTTATTCTTACCTAATAATTTAAAAAAACCTCTTGATTACAAAAATGTACTTTTTTATCAGACCCATGGTTTTGTCTTGTGGGTTAGCTCCAACCCTAATTAAACACACCTGAAGCAAGCTCTTACTGCATGTTAGAAACTTCCATGCAGGTGTGTTGAGGCAAGTTGGAGCTAAACTCTGCAGGACACCAGCCCTCCAGGACCGAGTTTGGACAACCCTGCTGTATGTTGTCTGTACACTGTAAAGAATTGACTAGCACTTTACCTGTAAAAGGCTGTAATAATTCTACAGTAAAAATCTTTGGTAAGTTTGGTAAATTTTCTTGTCATATATAATTTACAGTAGAAAAAAAAAAGCTAAAAACTGACATTCCGCAGAATTCCCTGTAACACTTCTCATTTAATGGTAATCCAGAACCGGTGACTCTTACCACGGTCTCTGTGGCCCTGTACCCTGAATGTCAGCTGATCTGGTGTCATCCTGACCTGAGCAGTGGTGTGTTGTAAGAACGGTGTGTCTGATACAGAGGAAGATCCTGAGTAACATGTCTGGGTTTCGGGGTCACTGATGGTTACTTATGAAGCAGTTATGCAACTGTTCGCTTCGAGCATAAATGGAGGAAGGACGTTCTGACCCACCAAGAGGAAGTGACTGTGAAACTATATCAGGGCCCTTTTTGACAAGCAAAATCTTTCTTTCTCTGATACTGAATCAGTGTTTTGGTTTGATTTTACATGTGTGTCCAGACATAACTAACTATCTATCTATCTATCTATCTACGTATCTGTCTGTCTGTCTAAGGTTTGGGGACAATGGGATGCGTAATATTGACAAAAAGTGATAACAGTGTAATGTAAGTGTAGTGGTACGAAAGATTTCCTTTAAATACGTGCTTTGGAATGTGCTATTTATTGAAAAAAAATAATTAAGCTTCCATAAAGATATGAAACAGCATGTTTTCAACATGTTTCTTAATTATCAAAGCAGCATGTTAGAATGAATTAGAATGTATTCTTTAAAAGTAATGGCTGCTAAAAAATCATCTTTGGCATTTAGGAATAAATTGCATTTTTGAAATATATTTAAAATAGAAAACAGTAATTTAAAACTGTAATAATATTTCATAATATATGGAGACCATAAAACACAACTACCTCCTTAAGTTCAGTAGTTTGTATTTGTACTTGTTTCAAAAACCTGTTTAAAATGCACATTTTACTCAATCACGTGTTCAACAAACTCTGTTTTCCTTGTAATTAATTTCAATTCAAGCCTTACAGGCCCTTTCTTACAGCCCGTGCCGCTTGACAAAGGTGCTGATAGCAGAATTAGGCAGTGAGCATTACGATATTCTCTGGGGCACCGGGCCTGTCGCACTGATGTGAAAGCGCGGCACGACGTGTGGACAAGATGCAGGCAGTTGGATGGCTGGAGGTCTGCTGTGGGGGTTATTCTGCATTGTTGTTGGCTTGGCCTACATGCTCAGCCAAGCATATTCTCTTAGTGCAGACACAAATCTAACATCACTGATGCATCTCTTTGTGCATCATCCTTCTTCTCCGTCTTGTTCAAATCAACCTCTCATGATTAAGGATGCTGCCAACAGGCATTATAATGACGATCACGCTCTGGCTAATGCCATGTTGTTGCTGCATAATTTAAGCCTATTTTAAAAATAAATGGCAGTATTGTGCTCATAGCTCTGCCCTGGTCTCAAACACACATATTAAGTACAGCAAAAATGTTTTTAATATCAGCACTGCTGCATTTCTTTAGCCATCTGAAAAGTGATTTTTTTTTCTTCCACCATTAGCATCTTATTAATATTGGATGTATATCAGGACAGTCAATCGTCTGAAACATAATGTGGCCAAAAATATGACAAGCACTTATTTGGCTGCATTTTACTCTAGTCTGTCACTATTTCTCAACACTCCAGATGGACACACAGGTTTTATGAATTGTTTAGCATGAACATATTAACGAATCCTCGTCTTTGCATATTATTGTTCCGCATATACTTAAACACTTGTCAGTTTTAGAACTTTGCCTTTCATTTTTAGGACGTGTACCTGTCATAACAGCTAGTATTAAAAGTACTTTTAACATTAGTTTTTCCTGGTACTGAGCCGAGATGTACGAGCCACTGAAATTGATTTAATCTTAATGTTCAAAAGGTCAAAGAGCAGGTATTTAGAGGCACACTACTCAAAAGCAGCTTTGAGTTTGATTGACAGGGGTTTAGCCAATCAGGATTGAGCGGAGCAACGTTGATTGGTTGTGACTAATATGTCTTGACAGCAAGAAAGGTGGTAATAGTCTTTGCTGTTTTCATGCTGTTCAGTGATATTATACATATGTCAAGAATCAGAAATAACCCACTTATTTCAACTTTGTCTTTTCTGCATCTATTTGCATTGATTATCTTTTTTCAAATAGTCATTTGCATTGATTTTCTATACTTTCTAACAGGACTTAGTTCCTCAAGACATTAGTATTCCAAAATGCCTGAATTGTGAAATATAAACTCAGAATTACAAGAAACAAAGTCTATGACACTTGTTGTGGGTTGAATCCCAACGAAAACACAAAATAACTTGGTATTGAAGTGTAAAACTGAAGTAAATCAATAAACATGATATTGCTTTATAAATCAGTTTTTCTTTTTCAAAGTTTATGCAAACTTGCACATGATTGGTTGAAAATATCTTCACAAGGGTCAGCTCAGTATGTGTGTTATGATAGTATGGAGAGAGTTTGGACAGTACAACCATCTATGAATAACAAGGAATGTGAATCAGTTTGCTTGGGTGTATAAATCACATGCCTTTGGGTCTCCGTGATTTATCCCACAGATTTATGGGATATGATTCACAATGTCACCAAACAAAATAAGTTCACAATGTCACCAAACAGAATAGTTTATGTCAAGTATCCCTGTAATCAAAAGCTACTAAAAAAGGACAGCCTGTCAAGTATTGAGTATTGTAGTTTAAAAAGCATTAAGTCCATAAACAAATAGATGTGGATGAAGATTATAAGAGTTTTGCTCTCAGAATAATAAGCTTAAATACAACATCTGTACGTCAAAACACCATAATTATTGGCATGCATCATTATTGTTGTGCTTAAGGTTTATAAATATCCTGTGGAAGACCTTATACAGATTCAGAGAAAGGATTATTTTATCAGATTTAAATGAGATTTAAAGTATTGTTTTAAATAATTTTTTTTTCCTTTTTTTTTTCTTTTTTTTTTCAAGCATCTCTGGCAGATTTCCAATGAAACAGGCTTCCAGATGTTACTTACACAAGATATAAAGACGCAGATTGAAACATTTTTAATCAGGAGCTCTAAGATATATTCGATTGCTGGGAACTTTTTTTGAACAAAAAGGCATAATGCAATTTAAATCCAATCCTAAATACCAGGTGGCCAGTACAGCAATGCCAAAAACCTTTATTTCTGGCTCCTGATACAAGCTGCGATACTTATGCAGTATATAATTTGTGTTTTTGGTCATTTTATAAAAAACAAAGAGTATTGTGGTAGCAAAGTAATGTTTGCCACATGCCTTTTAGACAGAACTTGCATTAATACAGTGGTTCTGACAGTGAAAATGGGATCAGGGATTTTTGAATTTACAATAGTGAAACACTATAAATATTTAAGAAAACTACTACAAAATGTATTCATTAAAGATTAAATATTTCATGTAATATGAAATGTTATTTTATATTATTATTAATATTAGATTTTTTGACCATATTTTTTTAATTAATTCAATTTGCCAGGTAATATATATATGTCACATATATATATTTATATAAGATATATTTTGAAAATATTTTGAACATATTAAACAAAATATATATATGTATATATATATATATATATATACACATTCTTTATTTCATGTGCTTTGAATTACCAATATAAAAACACTTGTATTTTGAAAGTATTAGGAATTAAAATAGTTCCAAGGTCAAAGTTTACACAAAGGAAGTGTACAAGTTAAGTTAAGGTGAGAAAATTTACACTATTTAATCATTCTGTAAAATATTTTTTGGAGATCCATAATGGTAATATAATGTATTGACTTTTATAGAAAACGTTCACCTAGTTAATCTGTGACTTTGCCTACTGATTGGCTGAAGGCACCAAAATAAGCTACTGCTCCCGTGCTGGAAAATGAATCACTTATGGAAATGTGTCTTTTGTTATAGCCCTTGCTTCATTCTTGAAAAAAAGACAATAAAATATTTTATGGTTAGTAATAAAGTCAAGATGGTAATAAATACTGACCCAGCTTATTTCAAAACTTGAATGTGAATGCACATTTTGTAAGTTAGAAATTTAACCCGACACTAAAGTCTGATATAATCTGAATCCAAGTGATTATTGAACACGTATTGTAGTTTTTCAAATGCTCAGATGCTAAAAAAATCAATATAATTTCTCTGGTAATGAGGTGACCTCTGCAGTAATGCTGCATTGTGTGTGTTGTTTACTCCAGGAACTGTGAAGCCCATGGGGGAGGCTGAGAGGTGGGCAAACAGGAAGTGACACGCTTGTGTGCGTGAGCTGTGCCTGTGTGGACTGACCCTAATCACAGCGGACAGTTTGCGCTTATATAAGCAGCTCAAAACAGCCAGCAGGCCCGAAGACCATCCTGGAGCAACATATGTGACTTTGTATGTAAGTATGTGTGTTTATGTGCACGTATGCATCTGTGTCCACTTTTTTTAATGTATGTCCGCACAAGTGTCTCTCGCCCTGCTGATGCAAGCAACACTGTCTTTCATACTGTTTTGATGAACACATTATTCCCACCGTCTCAATTTCTCCCCATCTCTGTGCCTCACAAAGCATCTTGCAGTTAAAATGCTGATCTCGAATCAGATTTTTCCCCTTTCCTGGCACAATCTCAGTCATATAAACAGATTCTGGCTCAGCACTCCTACACATCTGACTATTCAAGGCAAAAACGTATGAAGAATAATGCTGAGGATGAGAGGAGGTAAGCACAACCGGCGGCTTTATCAGTGGTGAAAACGCACACACCTAAGCAGGAAGATGAGGATTTGCTGTGGTATTTACTGAATGCTCGGTTTAACTCTTTTCATTGGGGTATAAGTGAGTGTACTGTATGTGTTGGTGTTTGCTGCTGACGGTGGCTTTGCATTGAGAGCAGATCTGCTCGCTGGCTTCAGCGTTTTACACACACCATTTCATAGCGGACAAACTAAAGTCACACACCTGAAGCCGGCGTGAAGTGTTAACAATACAATCTCATGAACAACATATAGCTGTATTGTTAAAGCCCGCATGCCTAAATGAGGCTAGAGAATATAGAATTTGATGTTGTTAAGATCTCTATGTTATGTTTCTTTCAACACAGTCTCATAAAAATAATTTCCTCTGTGCAGTTTTTGTGCAACACCATTTTTACTGCATGTTTTGCTGCAGTTTTAAAGAGAAATGCAAGAGTTTCAAAGAGAAAAGAATGCCGCTAAAATGCTGATTCAATACGTGAACCCTGGCAGGTTTTTATTATGGTGATATAGGTACATATTGCTGTGTTTTTATTACGTTGCTTCAAGTAGGCTATGTATTCCGAATTCAAATCTGTGGACTGTCGCTAAAAGTTAATGCTCTATCATGTTGGAAATAAGCCCTACACCAAATGCAACCCTAAACTTACCCGATTATCCGATTGTGTTAACAAATGCACAACTGAGATAAAAAGGCATTTGCTGATGCAACTGTGCTATTTCATCTTCCTTTTACAAAGATTTGAAGTGTTGTTGAACCGTAGTTACACAGGATTCGAACTGGAGCTTCTCACTTCAAGTACATCTCTGTACTCCGTGAGCTACCGAACGAACCCACTGTCTATGAAAACCCATAGATATGAAGCTGGATATGTGTGATGCATCCGTTCAAAAGCATCCGTTTTCAAATATCCCAACATATTAATATTGTTTTGAAGTCATAACATGATATTCTTTAAGTAATTGTGTGGATCAAGATCATACATTTGTGTAAAAAGGAATAAAAGGTGTCTGAGTTTTACTGCCTCTAGTGTTAATTTCTTTTTGAAACTGCAGTGAGGTATTAAACTGCAGTATGTATTTCGTGTCTCGCTAAAAAGTGCACCCAGGTATGTTTATGCCGAGCCCAGGTAGGTCTTTTTTGATTTAAAAAAAAAAAAAGTCATGATTTTTACAAAAATATTAATCAGCATGGCTGTTTTTAACACTGATAATAATAAGAATTGTTTCTTGGGAAGTAAATCAGCATATTAGAATGATTCTTAAAGCATCGTTTGATACTGAAGACTCAAGTAATAATACTGAAAATTCAGATTTGCAACACAAGAATAAATTATATTTTTAAAATGGAAATGGAAATATTTCACAATATTGCAATTTTTACTGTATTATTTATTACTTTTATTATTATTGTTATTATTAAATAAATGTAGCTTCTATAATAGGAATAAAAGTACTTTTAAGGTCAAAGTTAAAGCAAAATAAAATACAAAAAGCAAGTGTTCAAATGTCCACATTGTAAGTTAATTTAAACTAATGTTTCTGTGAAAGATTTTTTGTAGATCTGTAATATATATGTAGTAATATAATGTATTGACTTTTATGTGTTCAATAATCTGCATTTAGAGTAAGGATTTGGTTAGCTTTGGTGAGTTTTTATTTGTTGAATTAACATTTAAAAATCATACAGAACCCAAACGTTTGAATGATGATGTAAAATGGAGAGTAAATAATGACATTTGCTTAAATAACACACTTTTCCCATTTTGTTTTCTTTATATAATCCTAAATATAATGACTCCTGTGACCCAATCATTTTATAGCTCTATTGTCTTACAGTACATTACTCATCACTGGTCTGCTAATATGCACTAACACTAACTAGGTATAAACTAACTTCCGTTATTTTATCTTTTTATGAGGATAAAGTTCAAATTTCCCTTAAACATAACTGAGAACTCCATTAAATTAAGCAAACTTTGAGCAGAAAGATCTTCCTCTGCCACTTCACTCAATAGTTATATAAGAAAAAAACATTCATCATTCTTGAGTTTCACAGATTATTATTTAGTCTGAGTAAAACATATGAGTGAGGGGAAAATGGGACAGAACTGATGTTGAATGAATGTCTAGTCAGTGTCCAGGGTGATGGAAAGAGCTGATATTAGATGTCAGTTAGAGTAGTTCATTTAGTAGTTCATGATTGTGGCTCTCTTGTATTGTACGATCATTGTGGCTTTCTTAGACTTTGTCGCAATATGATGCCTTTCCAGAAGGACTGAAAGCTACTCATCATTCTTCTTTAACAAGCTTTCTGCCGTGCAGGCATGAGAGCAAACCCTACGTCCTGACTCAACCCATCTAACAACAAAATCAATGCCTGTTTATGTGTGAGTAAACAGTTTCATTAAACTCAAGTGGCACTAAAACGCACAGTAGACTCAATCGTTAGGAATGATAATGAATGTTTCCTAAACAATTACAAAAAACTGAGGCCATACCCACTTCCTGTATGCAGTTCAAATGGGAAGCATATGTAACATGAA
>JAUMHE010030981.1:0-23348 GCA_032359235.1 Enteromius mattozi | reverse complement strand
GGCAAGGCCTATCTCGCCACCGTGCGCAAGAATCTCGAATTCGCCCACGATCTCGGCATCACGCTATTCCGCGTGGACACCGTGCAGCCCCCCGAGGTTCTGGACACCATCGGCAAGGATGTGGCACGCGACCGCATCGTCAAAACGTGGACCGAGGTCTGCAAGATGGCCGCCGACTTGGGCATCGACGTGACCTGGGAGTTCGAACCGGGTTTCGTCTTCAATCGCCCCTCCGACATCGTGGAACTGGTGGACGCCATGAGCGGCTCCAGGAACTTCGGCCCGATGTTCGACACATGCCATGCCTACACTTGCGCCGTCGTGGGGCTGCGCCAGACCGGCGGCCCCAAGGAAGTTTCCGAGAACGGCGTGCTTGAACTCGCGAAAAAACTGCGCGGCAAGATCAACGCCATCCAGCTCATCGACTGCGACGGCTCGCTGAATGAACACGGTACCAGCACCCACACCCCCATCGGCGACGGCAACATCGACTTCGGCCCCGTGCTGGACGAACTCACGGCGCACGGCGGGGTGAAACACGATTGGTGGACCATCGACCTGTGCTTCTGGCCCAACGCCTGGCCCGCGACGCAGCAGTGCAAGACGGCGGTGGACGTCTTCAACAAGAAGCACGGTTGAGGAAGGCGTGAGCAGCGGCACCGGGCGCGCGGCCTTGGTCACCGGGGCCGCCGTCGGCATCGGCCGGGCCATCTCCGAGGCCTTGGTCGCGGAAGGCTACCACGTCACCGGGGTCGATCGTTCCGAGTCCGTGAGCGGAGCTGTGAATTCCCCACGGTATCAGGGGGTGCTCTGCGATGTCACGCGCGAGGAGGAGGTTCGCTCCGCGGTCCGATTCGCCGCGGGATCGGTGGCCGGACTCGATCTTCTCGTCTGCAACGCCGGAATCTTCACCGCCGGCGAACCCATCGAGACATTGGACGACGCCACGTGGGAGCGGAGCTTGGCCGTGAACCTCACCGGAACGCTGCGCGTGCTGCGCGCCGCCATCCCTTACCTGAAGAAGGGCGCGAATCCTTCTGCCGTGATCATCGGCTCTCGAAACGTGGCGGCGCCCGGCCCCGGCGCGGCGGCCTACTCCGTCGCCAAGGCCGGCATCACCCAGCTCGCGCGCGTTGCCGCGCTGGAGTTGGCGGGCGACGGCATCCGTGTGAATGTGCTGCACCCCGACGCAGTATTCGACACCGAGCTGTGGACCCCCGAGGCCTTGGCACGCTCCGCAAAGCGTTACGGCTTGACCGTGGACGAGTACAAGCGCAAGAATCTCATGCACGCCGACATCCGCTCCGTGGACGTCGCCGCCGCCGTGGTCGCGTTGGCGGGGCCCGCCTTCGCCCGCACCACGGGCGCGCAAATCCCCGTGGACGGCGGCAACGAACGCGTCATCTGAACCCGGAGTCGACCATGAAGACCGACGGCGCACCGCAAGCCCCGAGCAAGCCGATCAAGAAGGTCCTGAACGATCCGCTCAAGGTCGCCGACGAGCTTCTCGAAGGCCTCGTTCTCGCCAACGACGGCAAGGTGGTGAAACTACCCGACGTGAACGCCATCGTGCGGCGCGACATCCCCGCGGGCAAAGTCGCCGTATTGGTGGGCGGCGGCAGCGGGCATGAACCGCTGTTCCACGGCTTCGTCGGCATGAACATGGCCGACGGCGCCGCGTGCGGCGACATCTTCGCCGCCCCCTCCCCCGACGTCCCCTACGAAGCCACCAAGGCACTCGATCGCGGCAAAGGCGTGCTGTACCTCTACGGCAACTACGCGGGCGACAACATGAACTTCGACATCGCCGCGGAGATGGCCGCCGGCGACGGCATTCGCGTCGAAACGGTGCGGATCTGCGATGACGTTGCGTCGGCACCGCCCGAGCGCATGCTGGAACGGCGCGGCATCGCGGGCGACCTGTACATGATCAAGACGACCTGCGGCGCGGCTTCCGTTTACGACAGTCTGGATGAAGTGGTGCGCGTGGCGAAGAAGGCCCGCGACAACATCCGCACGCTGGGCGTGGCCTTGGCCGCGGGCTCCATCCCGCAAACGGGCGAGCCCACCTTCCTGCTCCCCGAGGATGAAATCGAAATCGGCATGGGCGTGCATGGCGAACCCGGCGTGCAGCGGCAGAAGATGAAGTCGGCCGACGAACTCACCGCGCAAATGCTCGACCGGATCCTCGCCGATATCCCGTTCAAGGCGGGCGACGCGGTTTGCCTGCTGGTGAACTCTCTCGGTGCGACCACGATGATGGAATGCCTGATCATCAACCGCGCTGCCCATAAAATCCTGGCGGAACGCGGTATCACCGTGCACGCCACCGACGTGGGCGCTTACGTGACCTGCCAGGAAATGGCGGGGTTCTCGCTCACCTTGATGCGCCTCGACGACGAGCTGAAGCGCTTTTACGACATGCCGGCCGACTCGGTGGGCTACCGCAAGGCCGGGGCATGACCACGATGCCGGTCGCGCTGGACGTCGAAGAGCTGAAGCGCCGTCTCGAAGCCGCGGCCGACGCGGTCCTCGCGGAAACCGAGACGCTCACGCACGCGGATCAGGCCATCGGCGACGGCGACCACGGCATTGGCATGGCGCGCGGGTTCACGGCGGTGAAGGCCGGACTTTCCGCGTCGGGCGCGACGGTACCGGCAGTGCTGGAATTCGTGGGCAAAACCTTGATGATGAAGGTGGGCGGCTCTTCCGGCGCCATCTTCGGTACCCTCTTCCTCTCCGGCGCCAAGGCCGTGGCCGATGGGCCTCTCGACTCCGAAGGCTTCGCCCGCTTCCTCGAAGCGGGACTCGAGGCCGTGCAAAAGCGCGGCGGCGCGAAGCCGGGTGACAAAACCATGGTGGATGCCCTGGCTCCCGCCGCCGATGCCGCGCGCGCACAGGCCTCGGCCCCCTCGGTCCCTATAGACGAATGCCTGACCGCCGCCGCGCAGGCCGCGCGCGCAGGCACCGAAAAGACGCGCGACATGGTCGCCACCCTCGGCCGCGCCAAGACCTTGGGTGAGCGCGCCCTCGGCCACCCCGACCCCGGCGCGATGTCGATGACGATCATCCTGACGGCGATGGCGGAGGAGGGATGAAAACATGGCAGCACAACAGCACAACATCAAAACAGCAACTCCTGCAAATCCAGCCTTGCGTTCTATTGTGGTGATGTTGTGCTGTTGTGCTGCCCCAAGCCCGCTTTGCCATTCGAACTTTACCTCCCCAACGCTGCCTTTTTCCCCGGAGACATGACATGGCCGACCTCGACGGAACCGAAGACACCAAGGAATATCACGTCGACATTCCCCAAAAAACCGAGGGTTCGTTCCTCAAGGGATGCGGCAACCTCGACTGGGGCATGAAGAACCGCCTGTCGCGCGTGTTCAACCCGCAAAGCGGCAAGACCGTGATGCTGGCGTTCGACCACGGCTACTTCCAGGGCCCCACCACGGGCCTGGAGCGTGTGGACGTCTCCATCCTCCCGCTTGAGCCGTATTGCGACACGCTGATGGTCACCCGGGGTATCCTGCGCAGCATCATTCCGCCGACCACGCAGAAGCCGATCGCCCTCCGCGTTTCGGGCGGCCCCAGCATCCTCAAGGAGCTGTCCAACGAGGCCATCGCTGTGGACATCGACGATGCCGTGCGTTGCAACGCCAGCGCGCTGGCGGTGCAGGTGTTCATCGGCGGCGAGCACGAGAGTCGCAGCGTCATCAACATGACGAAGCTCGTGGACGCGGGTCTGAGCGCGGGCATTCCCGTGATGGCCGTCACCGCCGTGGGCAAGGAACTCGCCCGCACGCCCCGCTATTTCCGTCTCGCCACCCGCATGTGCGCCGAGCTGGGGGCGCACTTCATCAAGACCTATTACGTCGAGAAGGAGTTCGAGACCATCACTTCGTGCTGCCCCGTGCCCATCGTGATCGCGGGCGGCAAAAAGCTTCCCGAACTTGACGCGCTCAAGATGTGCAGGAACGCCATCGATCAGGGCGCGGCGGGTGTCGACATGGGCCGCAACATTTTCCAATCCCCCAACCCCGTCGCCATGATCCAGGCCGTGCGCGCTGTCGTCCACGGAGGCGAGACGGCGGAGAAGGGATACCAGCTGTACCGGGATTTGGGAGGGAAGTGAAGAAAGGTCAGCATCACAACAGCACAGCAGCACCGCAGCAAATACTGAAATCTCACCACTGTTCGATAGTAGGGGTTTTCACCTGTCTTTATGCGGTTCTGATGCTGTGATGTTGTGCTGTTGTGATGATCCGATGCTGTGACGCCAACTTTGTCTTCGAAAGGATTTCGCATGCTCAAGCAATTCATTCAGTCCAACGGCATCCGCCTCGCCTATGAAGAGCGCGGAAGCGGCGACCCCCTCGTCCTCATCATGGGCCTCGGCGCCGACGGTCAGGTATGGGAGGCGCACGCGCAGGCCTATGCGAAGAAGTTCCGCTGCTTCCTCGTCGACAACCGGGGCACCGGCGACTCCGACAAACCGCAGGGCCCCTACACCACCGCGCAGATGGCCGACGACTACGCCGGACTGATCCGGGCCTTGGGCCTCGGTAAAGTACGCGTGGCAGGCATCTCCATGGGGGGCGCTATCGCGCAGGAGCTGGCGCTCCGCCACCCCGACCTCGTCCGCTCGATGGTGCTGGTCTGCACCTGGGCCAGGTTCGACCCGTACGCCGCCACCGTCTTCGACAACCTCGCCAAGGTTCGCGCCCAGGTCGACCCGACCACCTTCATGGAGCTGCTGTTCCTGTGGATCTGGACCCCGGCATGGACCAACACCCACGGAAGCGACCTCAAGGAGGCCATTCAGGCCGTCGGTCCCGACGCCGTCGCCAAAGGGGTTTGGATGCCCCAGCACGCCTTTGCCGCCCAAGCCTCCGCCTGCATCACCCACGACACCGTGGATCGCCTGCAGGACATCCGGGTTCCCTGCCTGCTCACCATCGGAACCGCCGACATCTTTACGCCCATGGCCTACTCGGAATACCTGCACGCGCGCATCGCGGGGAGCGAGCTCGTCACCTTCCCCGGCTGGGGCCATGTGCATCACTGGGAAGATGTGGAACGATTCAACGCAACGACGACTGCGTGGCTCGCGAAGCATTAAGACTTTCGGATTTCACGGAGACTTTCGCCCCGGCATGCCGGTGCCCAAAGGTGAAATGAAAAAGCCCGGGGTCTCCCGGGCTCCTTCATCTTGACGCGGGTTTCTGCGAACGCCTATCCGTGCGTCTTCGCGAAATCGCGCATGACATTGACCAGCGCCTGCACGCCGTCCAGCCCCATCGCGTTGTAGACGCTGGCGCGGAAACCGCCCACCGAGCGATGTCCCTTCAGGCCCGATAGTCCCGCAGCTTCCGCCACCTTCAGGAACTCCTTCTCCAGCTCGGGCTTCTCCATCACGAAGGTGATGTTCATGCGCGAGCGATCCTCGACCGCGCAGGTGCCCTTGAACAGCGGGTTCGCATCGATCTCGGCATAAAGCGCCGCGGCTTTTTCCTCGTTGCGCTTCTGCATGGCCGACACGCCGCCCTGCGCCTTCACCCACTTCAGCGTCTCCAGCGCCATGTAGATGGCGAAAGCCGGCGGGGTGTTGAACATCGAGTCGTTCTCGGCGTGGATCTTGTAGTCGAGCATCGACGGCAGCTTGCGCTTGCCCTTCCCCATCCAGTCCTCGCGGATGATCACCAGCGTCGCGCCCGCGATGCCCATGTTCTTCTGGGCGCCGGCGTAGATGAGGCCGAACTTCGACACGTCCACCGGACGGCTGAAGATGTCGGAGCTCATGTCCGCCACCATCGGCACCGGCGACTCGGGGAACTTCTGCAGTTGCGTGCCGTAGATGGTGTTGTTCGAGGTGACGTGGAAGTATTGCGCATCGGCCGGAACCGTATAGTCCTTCGGGATGAACGTGTAGTTCGCGTCCTTGCTCGAGGCCACCACGTTCACGTTGCCGAAAAGCTTGGCCTCTTTGACGGCCTTGTTCGCCCACACGCCGGTGTCGAGATACGCGGCGGTCTCGCCCTCGCCCAGCAGGTTCATCGGCACCATGGCGAACTGAAGGCTCGCCCCGCCCTGCAGGAACAGCACCTTGTAGCCGTCGGGCACGCCGAGCAATTCCTTCACGATGGCGACGGCGTCGGCCACCACCTGCTCGTACTCCTTGGAACGGTGCGAAATCTCCAGCAGCGACATGCCCATCCCTTGGAATTCGAGGCAGGCGCGGGAACCGGCTTCCATCGCCTCGCGGGGCAGGATGGCGGGACCGGCGCTGAAGTTGTACACCTTGTTCATGAGGAATCCTTGGGTGAGTAGGGGCGTGAATTTAGAAAAGGGGCGCGTGGGGCCACGCGTTCCGTATTGTCAAACCGCGCCACCCCGGAACGCGCGGGGCAAAATGGCGGCGGCGACCTGTAGGGGGGATTCATGCGCCGAAGGCATGAGGCCTTTAGGCCGAATAATCCCCCCTACAGGGATCGTCACCGGGATCGGTACGCCGCCGCCGCCGTGGTCTGTATGCCGCCCCGCGCGTTGAACACGCCGCGCACCTCCATCGACCGGGGCTTGCAGGCCTTCACGCAATCCGCGAGGACCCGGTTGACCACGTGTTCGTGGAAGATTCCCAGCTCCCGAAAGGAGTTGATGTATTCCTTGAAGCTTTTCAACTCAAGGCACTGTTTCCCGGGCACATAGGTGATGACCAAGGTGGCGAAATCGGGCAGACCGGTTTTGGGGCAGATGCAGGTGAACTCGGGGACGCTGACCTCCAAGGTCGTCGCGCTTCCGGGATACTGGAATTCCCAAGTCTCGATGGCCGGCATCTTCATGCCGGGGATGTGGGATTGGCGGCCTTCGTAGGACGATTCCGTCCCCGCAGATTGACGGCGTATTTTCATAAACCGGATTCCTCGATGATTGTCTGTTCCCCGGTGGCGAGATCCTTCACCTCGTAGCTCCCTGCGGGTGCGCGATCGGAGCCGAAGAAAAGAACTTTCTTGGCCCCGGCGTCATTGGCCTCTTCCATCTGCTTCTTGAACTTTCCGGGCTTGAGCGCGTAGGCAACCGAGACCCCGCGCGCCCGCAGCCCTTGCGCAAGGGCCAAGAGACCGCCGCGTGGCAACTCTTCGGGAGCGAGGTCGGCGAGATAGTAGTCCACCCCCGGACGCCCCTGCGGCAGCAGGTTCTTCTCCTTGAGCAGCTCGGCCAGCACCACGTCGCCCATGCCGAAGCCCACGGCCGAAACGGCCTCGCCGCCCAGGTTGGCGAGCAGGCTGTCGTAGCGGCCGCCCCCGGCGAGGGCGCGCAGACCGATGCCCTTGTCGAACACCTCGAAGACGATGCCGGTGTAGTAGGCCAGCCCGCGGACCACCGAAAGATCAAAGACGAGGAAGTCGCCGTAGCCCAAGGCTTCCAGCGACTTCCACAGGGCGTTGAGCTCGGTGATGGACGCGGAGGCCCTGTCCATCGGAAGATCCGCAAGGGCCTTGGTCTGGAAAAACGCCTCAAGGCGATCGGCCTGTTCCGCAGCCAGACCTTCATCGGTCAGCAGTTTGCGGAAGGCTTCCTCACCGATTTTTGAGCGCTTGTCGAGGGCCGAATAAACCGGCGCCTTGCGAGCCTCCTCGATGCCGAGCGTCGTGAGGAATTCCGAGAGCAGCTTGCGGCTCGAAACCCGGACGGCGAAGTCGCTTGACGTCAGCCCGAACCCCTTGAGCATGTCAATCACCGCCGCAATGAGGTCGCCTTCCGCGGCCACGGTTTCGCAGCCCACGATGTCCATGTTAAGCTGGAAAAATTCCCGCAGGCGACCGCGCTGGGCGCGCTCGTAGCGATACAGGCGCGGGATGGAGAACCACTTGAGCGGCTTGCGCAGCGCAGGGCCCTTGGCGTTGACCATGCGGGCCAAGGTCGGGGTCAACTCAGGACGGAGGGCCAGTTCGCGGTCGCCCTTGTCCTTGAAGTTGTACAGCTGGCCGACGATTTCCTCGCCCGACTTGCCGACGTACAGCTCCAGATGCTCGAAGGTCGGCCCCTCATACTCCTCGTACCCGAAGGCCCGGCACACCCGCCGCCATCCGTCGAAGACATGGTTCTGCAGGCGCATGTCGGCCGGATAAAAATCACGGGTTCCCTTGGGGGTCTGAATGCGCTCTGCGGCCATGAAAAAATCCCGGAAAAATCTTTGGAAAAAGAGCCCCGACAAGGGGTTGTTGAAGGTTAACAAAAACCCTGCAAAAAAGGCGTGAAAATCGCGTTTTTCGTTGAAAAAATGAGACTTTGGAGGTATCTTTCCATGAACCTTTTTCCGGCTCCGTACCGGACTCCGGAGAGACCCCGAAACGTGCAGAAAACCGCGAAGAAAGCCCCCTCGAAACTCCCCGCATGCGCATCCTTCTGACCAACGACGACGGCGTGCAAAGTCCCGTGCTGCACAAGGCTGCCGAAGCGCTGGCTGTGGAGCACGAAGTGGTGGTGGCGGCCCCCGCGCATGACCAGAGCGGTCGTTCCCATGCCTTCACGCACGGGCCCGACAAGGTCCTCGCGCACGCTCTCGAATCGGGCAGCCCTTGGCCGGTGTATCGCATCGATGGCACCCCGAGTGACTGTGTGAAATTCGCCGTCGCCCATTTGCTCAAGGACAATCCGCCCCGGCTCGTGATCTCGGGTCCCAACCTCGGTGAGAACGCCGGCGTGAGCGCCGTGTACTCGGGAACCGTCGCTGCGGCGCGCGAAGCCGCTTTGTGGAACCTTCCCGGACTGGCCTTGAGCCTTGCTCATGTCGAAGGGGCCGTCCAGGCGGATCGTGAAGCCCGTCTCAACTTCGCGCTCGAGTGGATGCTCGCGCTCCTCCGAAACGGTGCCCGCGATCCCGGAACGCTTCCGCGTCCGGGCGCTTTGTGGAACGTCAATTTCCCCGCCTGCGCGCCCGCCGACATCGTGGGGACCCGCTTCACGTTCATGGGCGAGGCCATGTTCGACGACCACTACGTGGAAACCGTCTCGGCCCATGGGGTTCCCGGCCATCGGCTCGAAGGCCGCAAGCCCGTCGAGCGCTTCGTCGCCGGCACCGACGACCACGCCTTGCGCGGCCGCTACGTCGCCGTGGCTCCGCTACGGGTCTCGCAGTCCGACGAAGCCGCCCTCAATGAGCTCAGGCAGCGCGAAGCGGGGCTGAACGCCCTGCTGCACACCGCGACCCCCTCCCCCACGTTTCATCCGGGAGCCGCGACCCACGCGGCCTGACCCCATCCCACTTTCCGCCCCCATCACTCCGCCTCCCAAGGCGCGCAGAGCGAGGAGACGACAGGCATGAGCAACGAAGAGCAAACCCCCGCCGGCACGCCCGACCGCATGGGCAAGGTCGTGGACGCGTACATCGAGGAGGAGATGAAGCTCTCCTACCTGAAGTACTCGATGTCGGTGATCGTGTCGCGCGCCCTCCCGGACGTGCGCGACGGCCTCAAGCCCGTGCATCGCCGCATCCTGTACGGCATGGAGAACATCTCCCTGTTCAACGACAAGCCGTACAAGAAGTCGGCCAACATCGTCGGTGAGGTGATGGGCAAGTACCATCCCCACGGCGACGGAGCCATCTACGACTCCATCGTGCGCATGGCGCAGGAATGGTCGATGCGCTATCCGCTGGTGGACGGTCAGGGCAACTTCGGTTCCGTGGACGGCGACTCCCCCGCCGCCATGCGCTACACCGAGGCGCGCATGGACAAGATGGCCGAGCTGATCCTGCAGGATCTCGACAAGGAGACGGTGGATTTCGTCCCCAACTACGACGAGTCCCTGAAGGAGCCCACGGTGCTCCCCTCCGCCTTCCCCAACCTGCTGGTCAACGGCAGCACGGGCATCGCCGTGGGCATGGCCACCAATATGGCCCCGCATAACCTGCGCGAAATCGTGAACGCCTGCGTGGCCATGATCCACAACCCCGACATCTCCGCCGAGGAGATCATGACCTTGGTCAGCGGGCCCGACTTCCCCACCGGCGGCATCATCCACGGCCGCAGCGGCATCCGCGAGGCCTACCTGACCGGTCGCGGGCGCGTGGTCGTGCGCGGGCGCTGCGAGATCGAGGAAATGACCAACGGCCGCAACCGCATCGTCATCACCGAGATCCCCTACCAGGTCAACAAGACGACCTTGCTCGAAAAAATGGCGCAGCTGGTGCGGGACAAGGAGATCGAAGGCATCTCCGACCTGCGCGACGAGAGCGATCGCAAGGGCATGAGCATCATCGTCGAGCTCAAGAAGGACGCCTTCCCCGAGGTGGTGCTCAACACCCTGTACAAGCACACCCAGCTGCAGGAAACCTTCGGCATCAACAACCTCGCGCTGGTGGCCGGACGTCCCCGCACCCTCGGCCTGCGGGACCTCATCCACCATTTCCTCGAGCATCGCCACGAGGTGGTGGAGCGCCGCGCCCGCTACGACCTGCGCAAGGCGCAGGAGCGCGCCCACATCCTCGAGGGGCTCCGCATCGCCCTCGATCATATCGACGAGATCGTCAAGCTCATCCGGGCCAGCGGCGATGCCGCCGAGGCCAAGGCCGGACTCATGGAGCGCTTCGGCCTCTCCGATCGGCAAGCTGATGCCATCCTCGAGATGCGCCTGCAGCGCCTCACGGGTCTTGAGCGCGACAAGATCGAGCACGAGTATCAGGAACTGCTCAAGACCATCGCCGACCTGCAGGACATCCTCGGCAGCCGCGATCGTCGCATGGCCATCATCGAGGCGGAGCTCAAGGAAATCGCCGCCAAGCACGGCGACGAGCGCCGCACGGCCATCCAGGACCACGCCGACGACATCGACGCGCTCGACCTCATCCCCAACGAGCCCATGGTCATCACGGTCTCGCACGGCGGCTACATCAAGCGCATCGGCACCGATGCCTACAAGTTGCAGGGCCGCGGCGGCCGCGGCGTCACCGGCGCGGGTCTCAAGGACGAGGACTTCGTCGAGCATCTGTTCGTCGCGTGGACGCACGGATACATCCTCGTGTTCACCAACCTCGGACGCTGTCACTGGATTCGGGTACACACCATCCCCGAGGCGGCCCGCACGGCCAAGGGCAAGGCGCTGGTCAACCTGATCCAGTTGCAGCCCGACGAGCGCGTCAGCGCCTTCGTGCCCGTTCGCTCCTTCGAGGATGCGCGCTTCCTGGTGTTCGCCACCGAGCGCGGCGTCATCAACAAGATGTCGCTGGAGGCCTATTCGCGTCCCCGCCAGGCGGGCATCAACGCGCTGGAACTCAACGAGGGCGACCGCCTCATCAGCGTGGCGCTGGCCTCCCCGGCCGACGACATCATGATCGGCACGCGCCTCGGCCAGGCCAACCGCTTCGGCATGGGCAAGTTCCGGCCGATGGGCCGCGGCACCCGCGGCGTGCGCGGCATCACGCTGGTGGAGGGCGACTCCGTCATCGGCATGATCGTGGTGGAGAAGGACATCGCCGTGCTCACCGTCACCGAGAACGGCTCGGGCAAGCGCAGCGATCCCGACGAGTACCGCGTCACCGGGCGCGGCGGCAAGGGCGTGCGCAATTTCCGTATCACCGAGAAGACCGGCGCGGCCGTGTGCCTGGCCTCGGTGCGCGAGGATCAGGAACTGCTGGTCATCACCCGGTCGGGCGTCATCATCCGCATGGCCGTCTCCGACATCAACGTCATCGGCCGTGACACGCAGGGCGTGCGCGTGATTCGCCTCGAAGAGGGCGACTCCGTGATGGCGGTGACCGTGGTGGAGAAGGACGACGTGGACCCCAACGCGCTGGAATCCGCCGAGGAGGCCCGAGCACAGCAGGCCGCCGAAGCCGGTCCCGTCGCTTCTGAAGACACCGAGGGTTCCGAGGACGAAGGCGAGGGACTCGCGGACGACGGCGCCGCCGAAGACGCGGAGCCCGAGGCCTGAACCCCGGGGAACCCTCGCCCGCCCCCCCCCGGAAGCACACCGGCAGGCGGCTGTGGGCGCGCCTCGGCTGGGGCGCCGCGCTCCTGTACATGGGCGGCATCTTCTGGCTGTCGAGCGTTCCAGGCGAGGAGTTGCCGCTCCCCCAGTTCCCCCTCAGCGACAAGCTCGCCCATCTCGTCACTTACTCAGGCTTGGGTGCGCTCATCGCCTTCCGCGCGGGCCTCACCGCACTCCTCATGGGTCGGCATGTCGAGCGCTGGACCAAAGGAGGCTGGATAGCCCCCGCCGTCGCCATCCTCTACGCGGTGCTCGATGAGTTCCACCAGTCCTTCACACCCAACCGCAGCCCGAGCTTCTGGGACTTCGTAACGGACGTCGCCGGCATCCTGCTGGGGTTCTGGCTGGCGAGGAAATGGGACGAGAGGAAAAAGGGAAATATGAAACATGAAATATGAAAGGAACGCGAACCAAGTCCGTACTGAATGCCAGTATTCGACGCCTCACCAGCGTTTAAAAGCGAGAACTGTTGCAAATCGGTACGTCTCGTCGGCTTCCCTTTCTGATTTCTGATTTCAACTTTCATATTTCCGATTTCATATTTTTCCCCCATGATCTCCGGCGCCGAACTCTTCGAAAAACTCAAGGACGTCCGTATCTCCGGCGGCGCATGCGCCTATACACTTGAGAAATGCGAGGCCATGGCCCCGATGGTGAACGCCATCAACGCGCTCAAGAAGGAACGCAACGCGGTCATCCTCGCCCACTCCTACGTCTCCCCTGAGATCACTTATGGCGTGGCCGATTACACCGGCGACTCCTACCAACTGGCCAAAGACGCCACGCGCACGAGCGCCGACACCATCGTCTTCGCCGCCGTGCGCTTCATGGGCGAAACCGCCAAGATCCTGAACCCGGGCAAGCGCGTGCTCATCCCCGGCCGGGATCCGGGCTGCACGCTGGCCGACTCCGTCACCGGCGACGACGTGCGCCGCCTGCGCCGCGAGTTCCCGGATTACAGCTTCGTCTGCTACATCAACACCACCGCCGACGTGAAGGCCGAGTGCGACGTGTGCGTCACCTCCTCCAACGTGTACGACATCGTCGAGGCCATCCCGAACGACAAGGTGTACTTCCTGCCCGACAAGCTCATGGGCCAGAACCTGCAGGACGAAATGGCCCGCCGCGGTGTCGCCAAGGACATCCGCGTGTACGACGGCACCTGCTACGTGCACGAGGAATACGACCCCGAAATGGTCCGCTTCCTGCGCCTCAAGTTCCCCGGCGTCAAGGTCCTGAGCCACCCCGAATGCAACCCGGGCATCATCAAGGTCTCCGATTACGTCGGCAGCACCAGCCAGATGCTCGACTACGTCGGCAAGTCGCGCGACGACCGCTTCGTCATGCTGACGGAGTGCGGACTTTCTTCGCGCCTTCAGGTCGAGCACCCGAAGAAACAGATCGTCGGCTCCTGCACGCTCTGCCGCTACATGAAGTCCAACACGCTCGAGGGCATCCTGCGCGTGCTGATGAGGCCGCAGGCCAAGGACGAAGTCATCCTTGATGAAGACGTGCGTCTGCGGGCCCAGCGCTGCATCGACTCCATGTTCGAGTACGTCGAAAAGTCGTCGGCAAAGACGGGCAAACCCGCTCCCGCCGAAGTCCCCTCCTGAACCGCACCCGTCGTTGACCCATTCGCAAATGGCCGTCCCCGCCCCGACCGCCCCGGCCGGCAACGCCTACACCGTGCATATCGCACGGGCGCGCGCGAGCCAAGAGGGTCCTCTCGTCGATTTCGCCGTGGCCGCCGCACCGCTCTTGCGCCGCTTTAAAATCCCGGTGCGGATGCATGTCGCGGGCGATTCCCCGGCCATCACCGATTTGCGTGAAAAGCTCGCCGGCGCGGGCGCAAGGTCCAGCGCCTTCTCCCCCGCCCCTTCGAATGATGTTCCCGGCGAGGGCTTTTGGAAAACCACGCTCGTCGTGGTCTCGGCGGATGACTCGAACTCGAATTTTTGGGCCGAAGAACGCGAAGAGAAAAAGGTGGGGTGGGCTCCCCTGATGATGGCCCTGCGTTCGGGGGGGCTCCCTGCCGACCTCTCTCCGGAGGCTCTGGCGTTGCCCGATTTGTGGTGCGTCACGTGTCATGACTCCGCGAGGTCCGCCGCTGTGGAAACCCGCGACGCCTTCATGCGCGCCGGCGCCAACGCCGTGGTCGCGGTCGCCGCGCTCGGCTCCTCCTCCGACATCGCCTGGGCCTCGCGCGGCGCCGTTTTCGGCCGATCCTCCGGCACGCTCGAAGTCGTAGCCGCATCCTCTCTGGGGGCATTTTCGGCGCGAATCGTCGCGGGGATTTTTAACGACCTCGTCGGCGAAAACCTGTTCGACAAGACCTTGGTGCGCGCCGACCGCGAGTGTCTCGAAATGCGTCCGCTGCGTCTGGGCCGAGCGTGCGGCGCGCCCTTCAACCCCGCCTCGCCGTGGGGAAGCTTTGGAAGAAAGGAACGCCATGAGCTCCACGCCTGAAACCACGAAACGCCCCCGCTGGCCCGAAGTCGCCATCGCCCTCGTCTCCGCCGCGGCGCTGGGATTCCTCTTCTACCTGATTTACGGACGCGGCAAAACCGGCGGCGGCTCGGAAGCGCTGGCCTTCCTGCCCGCGCTCAACGCGGCCTGCAACGCCACCACCACGGTGCTCATCGTGCTCGGTCTTTCCGCCATCGGCCGCGGCGACCGCGAAACCCATCGCCGCCGCATGCTCGGCGCCTTCGCCACCTCGGCGCTCTTCCTGGTGGGCTACATCCTGTACCACGCCTTCCACGGCGAGACGAAATTCCCCGGTCAGGGCTTCGTCCGTCCCGTGTACTTCACCATCCTCATCTCGCACATCGTGCTCTCGGCCATCGCCCTGCCGATGATCCTGACCACCTTCTGGTTCGCCCTCTCGAACCAGCTCGTCCGCCACGTCAAACTCGCCCGCTGGACCTATCCGATTTGGTTGTATGTCTCGATCACGGGCGTGGTGGTGTATTTCATGTTGAGGGCGTACACAGGGTAAAATCGGAAATATGAAACTGGAAATATGAAAGGAATGCAAGGCCACCGCCATCTTTTCTTTCATATTTCATATTTCCGCTTTCATATTTCCCCCTCCCCCGCCCCTTTCTACCTTTCCCTTCCCGTCCCCCAGTTCTCCGAGGTCATTCATGGGTTTCAAATGCGGCATCGTCGGGCTTCCCAACGTGGGAAAGTCCACCATTTTCAACGCCCTCACCAGCGCCGGGGCCGAGGCCGCGAACTTCCCGTTCTGCACCAAGGACCCCAACGTGGGCATGGTGAACATCCCGGATCCCCGCCTCGCCGAACTGACCAAGGCCTACAAGCCCAAGCGCGAGATCCCGGCCGTGATGCAGTTCGTGGACATCGCCGGGCTCGTGAAGGGCGCCTCGCAGGGCGAGGGCCTCGGCAACCAGTTCCTCTCCCACATCCGCGAAACGGACGCGGTGATGCATGTGGTGCGTTGCTTCGAGGATGTGAACGTCACCCACGTCGAGGGCACCGTGAACCCGGCGCATGACGCCGAAGTGGTCAACCTCGAGCTCGCGCTGCGCGACCTCGACACGCTGGACAAGAAGTTGGCCAAGGACAAGAAGCTCGCGGGAATGCCCGCATCACCCGATGCCAAGGAAGCCAAGGTCCGCGTCGCGGTCCTCGAAAAGATCAAGGTGCTGCTCGACGAGGGCAAGCCCGCCCGCCTCGCCGACCTTTCCGAGGAGGAAGCCTTCCTGATCCGCGACCTGGGACTTCTGACCCTCAAGCCGATGTTCTACTGCGCCAACATGCGCGAAGATGAGATCACCGTCGGCAACGCCCATCTCGAGGCCGTCAAGGCTTTTGCGGCGGAGCAGAAATGCGACGTCGTCGTCATCAGCGGCAAGATCGAGAGCGAGATCGCGGAACTCGACGCCGAAGAGAAAAAGGACTTCCTGAAGGAGATGGGTCTTGAGGAGAGCGGTCTCGACCGCGTGATCCGCAAGGGGTTCTCCCTGCTGGGCCTGCAGACCTACTTCACCGCCGGGGAACAGGAAACCCGCGCGTGGACCATTCACAAGGGCTGGAAGGCCCCGCAAGCGGCGGGCGTGATTCACTCCGATTTCGAAAAGGGCTTCATCCGCGCGGAGACCTTGGGCTACGAGGACTTTCTCAAGTGCGGGAGCTGGAACGCCGCCAAGGAAAAGGGCCTCGTCCGCACCGAGGGCAAGGACTACGTGGTGGTGGACGCGGACATCATGCACTTTTTGTTCAACGTGTGAAGATCAGGTAATGGGTAGGAGGTAGGAGGAGGAAGAAAACACTTCCGGCCATCCCATATCCCGCTATTGCTTTCATTTCTTGCTATCGGCCGGATTCCGGTACCTTTTACCCCCTACCCCTTACCTCCTACCTTTTTCCCATGTCTCCCTCCCCCTCCGACTTCCTCGAAGCCACCCTCGACAGCATCTCCGTCACCAACGTGGGCTTCATCCTGTTTCTCAAGGTCGAGGAGGAGCCCGCGCGCGCGTTGCCCATCTTCATCGGAGCCAACGAGGCCCAGTCCATCGCGCTGGCGCTGGGCGAAGAGCCTCCGGCCCGCCCCATGACTCACGATTTGCTCAAGGCCATGCTCGAATCCTCCGACGCGACCGTGACCCGCGTGGAAATCACGGATCTTCAGGAGGGTACCTTCTTCGGGCGCGTGTACGTCAGCCGGGGCGGGTTCGAGGAAAACGACTTCGACGCGCGTCCCTCGGACGCCATCGCGTTGGCGGTACGCTTTGAAGCGCCCATCTTCGTGGCCCGCAAAGTATTCGACGAGGCCGCCGTGGTGGTCAAGTCGACTCCGGGCGATAGCGAAGAGCCTCCCGCGGAGGACATCCCTGAGGACGCCGCGCCCCCGGAGCAGGCCATCCCCCAATCCCCGCTTGAAAAACTTCGTGCCGATCTTGATGCCGCCGTGCGCGAGGAGCGCTACGAGGATGCCGCGCGCCTTCGCGACCTGCTGAAACGCATGAGCACGGGGAATTAACAGGGGCAAATCATCACCGGGGACGCGTTCGACGCGCCTCCATTACTTTCGCGCTTTGATCCGCGCCTTGACCCCGATCTCCGAACAGATCCGGCACTCCGCCATGTCGTGGCCGCGCGCGGGGCAATATTCACGGCCGTAATAGATGATCTGCAGGTGGCGCAGGTTCCAGGTGTCTTCGGGGAAAACGGCCTTCAGGTCCTTTTCCGTTTGCACGACATCCTTGCCTGACGAAAGGCCCCAGCGCGCGGCGAGTCGGTGGATGTGGGTATCCACCGGAAATGCCGGCACGCCGTAGGCCTGCGACATCACGACGGACGCCGTTTTGTGTCCGACGCCGGGCAGGGCTTCCAACTCGTCCATGGTGCGAGGCAGTCGGCCGCCGTGTCTTTCGAGCAGGATGCGCGACAAATTCCACACGTTGCGGCTCTTGGTGGGCGCGAGGCCGATGGTGCGGATGATTTTGAGGATGCCTTCGACACCCAAGGCGGCCATGGCGGCCGGATCCGGGGCGCGGCGGAACAGTTCGGGAGTGACCTTGTTCACCGAAACGTCGGTGGCCTGGGCGGAAAGCAGGACGGCGATGCAGAGGGTGAACGGGTCGGAATGCAGGAGCGGAATCGGCGGATCCGGATACAATTCATCCAGAATTTCCCCTGCCCGCCGCGCTTTTTCCTTCCTGTTCATGGGTCGGCAAAGGATATAATTTTGCCCCTATGCCCAAGACTCCGCCGCGCAACAAGGCCGTCAAAGCCCCGAAAAAGACCCCCTGCTACGTGATCACCGGCGCAGCCGGTTTCATCGGGAGCGTCCTCGCGCATCGCATGAACGAGCTCGGGCATGAGAACCTGATTCTGGTGGATGCCCCCGGGAGCGATGCGCGCTGGAAGAACCTCGTTCCGCTGCGCTACGCCGACTACTTCGATCGCAAGGATTTCCTCGACGGTCTGCTCGCCGGACGCTTCGACAAACACGGCATCGCCGCCATCTTCCACCTCGGCGCCTGCTCCTCCACCACGGAGGCCGACGTCGCCTTTCTGCTCAAGAACAACTTCGAGTACACCAAGCTGCTGGCGCAGTGGTGCGCCCGGCAAAAGCGGCCCGCGCGCCTCATCTACGCCTCCTCGGCCGCCACCTACGGCGACGGCGCGCTGGGCTATGACGACGACCCGGCGCTCATCCCTTCCCTGCGCCCGCTCAACGCCTACGGCTACTCGAAGCAGCTGTTCGACTTGTGGGCCTTGCGCCACGGCGCCTTCAAGGGTCCGGCCGGCGCGGTGGGCCTCAAGTACTTCAACGTGTACGGGCCCAACGAGTATCACAAGGACGACATGAAGAGCATGGTGGCCAAGGCCCACGCGCAAATCCTCGCCGAGGGTCGGGTCAAGCTGTTCAAGTCGCACCGGCCGGACTACAAGGACGGCGAGCAGATGCGCGATTTCCTCCATGTGCTCGACGCCGTGGACATGACGCTGCACTTTCTCGACCCGAAGGCGCCCGGCGGCGTCTACAACGTGGGCACCGGAACTCCTCGCACCTGGCTCGACATGATGCGCGCGGTGTTCAAGGCCATGGGCCGCGAGGAACGCATCGACTTCGTCCCCATGCCCGAGGTGCTCCAGGGCAAGTACCAGTACTTCACGCAGGCGAACATCGACCGCATCCGCGCGGCGGGATACAAGAAGCCCATCCGCACGCTGGAGCAAGGCGTCGCCGAATACGTGACCTATCTCAATGCCGGTGAACGCGTGATGGGGTGGTAGGGACGGCGCAGAAACAAAACGTCACAAACCGCAGCAACGCAAGCCGTACAGCAGTACAACAGTAAACGACATAACAACACGATTATCAATCCTATTGTGGTACTGCTGTACTGTTGTACGGCTCAGGAACCGGATAATCCTGCTGTTGTGTTGCTGTGCTGTTCTCTCCCCGTCCTAGTGAAACGCCCGGTGGGCGTAGCCAAGAGCGACCGAAACGACCAGCGCCGCCATGAAGCCGAACCACGCGGCAGGCTTGCGCGCCAGCATCTTCCGGCTGTGCGGCAGCATGCCGGTCAGCACGGTATAGAGCAGGACCCCCGCCGAAAAAGCCAGCAGGGAATCCAGAGGCAGCGCCTCATGATCACCCAATGCGCGACCGGCGAAGTAAAAGATCGGACTGATCAGCGCGTTGGCCGCGCCGAGCAGGACAAGCCGCGCGCCCTTGTAATGCCAGTGTCCCAGCGCCAACGCCAGCGCGAACGACGAGGTGAGTTTGTGCAGCACCATGCCGAGGTTGAGGCCCGAAAGCGGGTTCGGGTTCAGCATTCCGATGAGCAGTCCGTCGTTGAGCGCACAGACGGACAGCGCGAGGAAGAAACTCCATCCGATGGGATCGTGCGCGTGGCCGGTCTCGCAACAGGGGTCGTGCCGGAACACCTTGCGCTGCAGGACCGCCATCACGGCCGCGCCGGCGCCGAGCGCAAGGAACGGCGCGAGGCCGCCGCCGAGCACCGCATGCGGCACGAGCGTCGTCGCGAGATAGCCCAGAAAGAACGCGACGGTGACCGGGTACAGGTAATCGATGACGGAGAATTCGGCCTCGCGCGCGAGATCGTGCCCTCCATGATCGTCGTGGGATGACAGCGCCCGGAAGGGCATCGTGCCGAGGATGAAGCCCGCAGCGGAACTCAGCGCCAATCCCAGCGGCAGCCAAATGGAGGACATGGGAGGAAAGAGTAGAAATCGGGAATATGAAAGTTGAAATTTGAAAGAGAACGCATCGTCGCATTCTGAATCGCTTCTATGCGAATGATCGACAACTTCGACTTCCTTTCATATTTCATATTTCCGATTTCAGGTTTTTTCATCCCCTTCCTATATTCCCCCCATGCGCCTCCGATTCCTCTTCCCCGCACTCCTGTGCGTTGCGATCCTGTCGGGCTGCAAGCGCGGCGGCGATGCGGACGTGGTCCCCGAGGTGACCCTCAAGACCTACACCGGCGAGTCCGTGACCTTCGGATCGAAGGATGGTAAAGTCTCGCTGGTGGTGTTTTGGGCCACATGGTGCATCCCCTGCATCGAAGAGATTCCCCAGCTCAAAAACTTCGAGACGACTTACGGCAAGCAAGGCTTTCGGGTTCTCGCCATCAATATCGACGATCCGGAAGGTCATGAGGCCGTGACGTTGATGCAGCAGTTCGAGGTCAACTACACCGTGCTGGTGGAGGAGGACGGACGCGCCGAGAAGGCGTTCGGCGGTTTGCGCGCCCTGCCCACCTCGTTCCTCGTCGGCCGCGACGGGAAGGTCAAGAAAAAACTGGAAGGCCTCTACCCCGCACCCGTGGTGGAGCAGCTGATTACGGCGCAGCTCTGACCGCGCAGAGACCCCAAGCGCAGCGAAAAACCGGGTTCCGGCCCCACCCCGTTTTTGCTAATTTTGGTCTCCCATGGGCCAAAATCTCTACCAAAAAGTCTTCGATCGCCATGTCGTCACCCGCCTGCCTTCCGGGCAGTACCAGGTGCTCATCGGCCTCCACCTCGTCCACGAGGTCACCTCCCCTCAGGCCTTCGCCTTGCTCCGCGAGCGCGGCCTCAAGGTGAAGTTCCCGCACCGGACCTTCGCGACGGTGGACCACATCATCCCCACCGAAATCCGTGAGCGTCAGCGCCCGCTGGCCGACGCGATGGCCGAGGAGATGCTCCAGGCCATCGAGAACAACACGAAGGAAAACGGCGTGGCCTTCTTCGGCGCCAAGTCGGGTCATCAGGGTATTGTCCACGTGATCGGGCCGGAGCTTGGGCTCACCCAGCCGGGCATGACCATCGCTTGCGGCGATAGCCATACCTCGACGCACGGAGCGTTCGGGGCGCTCGCATTCGGCATCGGCACGAGCCAGGTGGCCGACATCCTCGCCACCGGGACGATGACTCTCGGACGCCTTAAAGTGCGCCGCATCAAGGTCACGGGCAAACTGCAACCGGGCGTGTACGCCAAGGACGTGATCCTCGCGATCATCCGCAAGCTGGGCGTGAACGGCGGCGTGGGCCATGCCTACGAGTACGCCGGCGAAGTCATCGAGAACATGACCATGGAAGAGCGCATGACGCTCTGCAACATGTCCATCGAGGGCGGCGCGCGCATCGGCTACGTCAACCCCGACCAGACCACCTTCGACTACCTGAAGGGGCGCGAACATGCTCCCAAGGGCGCGGACTGGGACAAGGCCGTGGCGTGGTGGAAGTCACTGGCTTCCGACGCCGACGCGACCTTCGACGACGAGGTGACCATCGACGGCTCCTCGCTGGCCCCGCATGTGACCTGGGGCATCACCCCGGCGCAGTCGGTGGGCGTGGACGAGAACATCCCCTCCGAGGGCGATTTCACCGCCGACGAACGCCCGCTCATCCGCGAGGCTTACGAATATATGTCGCTCGCGGCCGGACAGCCCATGGCCGGCACGCCCGTCGACGTGGTGTTCATCGGCTCCTGCACCAACGGCCGCCTTTCGGACCTGAAGGAAGCGGCCAAGGCGGTGCAGGCGTTCGGCGGCCACGTGGCCTCCACCGTGCGCGCCATGGTCGTTCCAGGATCCGAGCCGGTGCAGAAGGAAGCCGAGGCGCTCGGCCTCGACAAGATCTTCACCGCCGCCGGATTCCAGTGGCGCGAGCCGGGCTGCTCCATGTGCCTGGCCATGAATCCCGACAAGCTGAAGAACCGCGAGATCAGCGCGTCCACGAGCAACCGCAACTTCAAGGGCCGCCAGGGCTCGCCCTCCGGGCGCACGCTGCTGGTCAGCCCCGTCATGGCCGTCGCCGCCGCCCTGAACGGCCGCATCACCGATGTCCGCAAACTGGCACCGCTTTCCGGGAAGATCTAAGATGACCCTCGCAAACGCCATCGTCTCCACCGTCACTGGACGCGCCGTTCCGCTGCGCGGCAACGACATCGACACCGACCGCATCATCCCCGCGCGCTATCTGCGCACCGTCACCTTCGACGGCATCGGCGAACACGCCTTCGAGGACGATCGCCGCGGCCTCAAGGCCAAGGGCGAAACGCACCCCTTCGACAAGCCCGAGTACCAGGGCGGCAAAATCCTGTTCGCCAACAAGAACTTCGGCTGCGGCTCCAGCCGCGAGCATGCGCCGCAATCCCTCATGCGCTGGGGCATCGCCGGCATCGTGGGCGAAAGCTTCGCCGAGATCTTCTTCGGCAACTGCGTGTCGCTGGGCATTCCGTGCGCCGTCGTGGATGAGGCTTCCATCGCCAAGGTCCAGGCCGCCGCCGAGAAGGATCCTTCGGCCGAGTGGACGCTTGACGTCGAGAAGTCGGAATTGCGCGGCCCCGTGACCGTGCCCGTGACCTTCCCCGACGGTCCGCGCCAGCAGTTCCTGACCGGCAAGTGGAATCCCATGAGCGAACTGCTCGCCAACCTGCCGCAGGTCGAGAAGGTCGCGGCGGAGTTGCCGTACGTGTCTGGAAACTGGTAGCGCAACAATGGGCGATGGGCAGTGGACGATGGGCAATGAAAACGCTGTCTACTGATCCTCATTGCCCATTGCGATTGCCCATTGCCCGCTGACACGGAAATCCGCCCTGTGCGTCCCTCCGCTTCGCTCCTCCGCCGCTACTCCCAGGTCTTCCCCGTCGGTTCCGCCGGCGCGCGCTTCCCGGAAACGCTGAAGGCGCGCCGCCGCGCCCACCTCGACGCCCTCGACGCCTTCGCGATCTTCTCCGGCGTCCCGCGCGAACCCGGCTCCGAGAACCTGTGGATCATGAGCGCGCTCAAGATCTTCCAGGAACCGGCCGTAATGCACCTCACCGGCATCAACCAGCCCAACGTGATCCTCGCGCTCGTGCCGGGCGGCCTCGGAAAATTCTGCGGCGAGGAAATCCTCTTCGTGCCCGAGAAGAATCCGGAACGGGAGTTTTGGGATGGGGTTCGCTTCGGCATCCCCGCTGCGTCCGGCAAAGGCGCCGCTGCCGCCAAGGCCAGCCCCGACGTGGAGGACATCCGCGCATTGACCGGCATTGCCGACGTGCGCCCCCTGCCCGAGTTCGAAGAGTGGTACGAGACCTTGGTCCGCCGCGCGCGCAAGGGTCACGGCTACGCCTTCTGGCACCGTTACGAAGACGACAAGGGCAAGCTGCGCGAGACCCGCGACGATCACAACTTCGTCTTCAAGGCGCGGCTGGAGAAACTCGCGCGCGGCGTCCGCAAGACCTTCGAGCTACGCACCTGCGCGCCCCTTCACTTCCGCCTGCGCCTCCCGCTCGACAAGGATCAGGTGAAGGACGTCGGCCTGGCCGTGGACGCCACGCGCGCGGCCTTCGTGGAAACCCTCGCGGCCGCCCGCGACTTCCGCAC